>JANHMN010000927.1:0-14208 GCA_030674055.1 Rhabdomys pumilio
ATATATATATATATATATATATATATATATATATATATATATATTCACTGAGCATTATAAACAATTACTAAATAGATTTGGATGCTGTCTTAGTTACTATCGCTGTGAAGAAACACCACGACCAAGAGCAACTTGGGGAGGAAAGGGTTTGGCTTACTCTTCCATATCATTGTTCACCATTGAAGGAGTCAGGGCAGAAACTCAAGTAGGACAGGAACTTGAAGCCAGGAGCTGATGCAGAGGCCATGGAAGGTGCCGCTTACTCCTTGCTCAGCTCGCTGCCTCATAGAACTCAGAACCCTCAGCCCAGGTATGTCCTCACCCATAAACGGCCCATCAATTACTAATTGAGAAAATGCTCTAAGGTTTGTCTGCTTATAGCCAGATCTTATGGAGGCATTTTCTCCATTGAGGTTCCCTCCTCTCAGATGACTCTAGCTTGTGTCAAGTTGGCAAAAAACTAGCCAGCACAGATAGCTCTTTCTAAAGTTTTCATGGATCAGAACTAAAACCCAGGAACAGGTTAAACAGGAAAAGGCCATCACTGAAACAACTTTAGACAGTAGATGGCGCTGTTTCAGCTGGCAGAGCTCTGGTGCTGGCATCATCAAGACATGATCAATATTGGGGTGAATCCTACGAGCTTTCAGAACCCACCACTCTTCTTGTTCCGTTGCTGTCAAACCGTGTTCGGTAAGTCCAGAGATATCAGTGTTCGGGGATGCAGGGACACCTTAGCCTAGAATCCGCAAGCCTTCTGCTCCCGGCGCCTGGAATTCTTCCTGCCTCCTCCCCGCGGAGGAGATTGTGGGCGTGGTTCTGACGCAAAGCCCACGGGTGGACGACTCTAGGCAGGCCCTTACTCTAGAGATCCCCTACCCTTGGGTTGTGTCTGGAAAACCCAGGGTTACCTGCCCATTTATGTGAGACCATTCCCGACAGCACTGCAAGGCCACGCCCACCACGGGCCCCCAAGGCCGCTGGGATACCAGCTTCGTTTAGACAAGCCTCCCGCCTCCAAGGCCCCGCCCCCTCAGAGACTCCACCCACCATCGATCCAGCGGAATCTTCACACGTCTAGAGCCCCTCTTTGAGAACTGAGGCCCCACCCACTCTGCCAAATCCCCTCCCCCTCCGCCTCCAAGTCTCTTCTTTCGGTCTCTGTCCTATGTGACCACTCCGCAAAGGCCAAACCAACCCCGCCACCAAGGCCCCGCCCACACGCCTAGAGTCCCGCCCACGAGGAGAGAGGCGCGGTCACACTGTCAAGGCTCCGCCCCCGTCACGCTAACGTCATGACTCCGCCCAACTACCGCCAAGGACCCCGCCCCCGAGGGCCTACCTCCAGGTCCCGCCTCTCCTGGGGCCCCGCCTTCCGGCCCCGCCCCTAGTTCCCGGGAGTGGCGGCTGCTGGGCTGGGGCGCTGCGTTTCCTCCGCGTTCGCGTTCTCCGCCGAAGCTCTGAGCCGCCGTGTCTGGCAGCCGACGGGCTCCGTCCCACGCCCGCCGCCGAGGTCCGCGGCCGCCGGTAAGTGTGGTACCCGCGGGCCCGGAGCGGCGGAGGCGCAGGGCTCGGGCGGCGGCGCGTCTGCTGCAGTGCGGGTACGGCCGCGCGTGGGTGTGGGCTTCAGACCCGGCCTTCCGCGCTCCGCAGGGTCGGTGCGAGCGGGCCTCGGGCCGCAAGGTGGAGGTCGAATGGTCACCTGTGTCCGCCTAGCCGGCCCAGGGCGGTTCTGGAAGCTCAGCCTTTGTTGAGCAGGGCTTCCAGGTTCCCTAATGGGGTCCCAGCCTTGCGAGCACCACCCGGCCTAACCAAGCGCTGACGGATAAGCCGCGGAGGAGGTGCTCACCGGGTGACAGCAGTCCTCCTCTCGGGAAACCTGTGTAGGATTGTTGAGGACACCCCACATTTTAAAAGCTATTCTTGTGAGGTGTCAGGTGCCTTGCTTTTTTTTTTCCTTAGTGCCATTTGATCCCAGTGTAAAAGACCGAATTCAAAACTGGGCCAGTTGGTAAAAGAGGGTTGATGCGCTGTAGAAACAGGGGCATACCTGCAGGTAAATGGAAAGGCTGCCGATTGTCGGCTTTTACTGAGTTCATCGTACTCCTTCCTTGTAAGCATGTTTACAACCGACTTCCGGATCCAGCAGATGGCTTTTGGGTCTTCACTTGAGCTAAGAAATTAGGAATAGGTAAGGCGAGAGAGCTCCTACAGATAATTTCTGTTTTAAGTTAAAGGTGTCAGGTGCACGTGTGCGTACGGCTGCCCCTTTGTGTAAGGTCGTTTGTAGCTTCTCTAGCGCTTTTGGCCCACTGAACTGCCCTTATATCTCACAAAAAAGGTCTCGGAGATAGCTCGTGAGAGAAGATGTTTAAAGGTTGACCTGGCCATTCTTGCACTTGTATAACAGAGATTCCCACGGAACTGAGCCCGAATCCTACGCCTACCACTAAGCCCTAATGTCCTCATCTTTCACAGTAATGTCCCTCATGGGACTCCAGTGTGTTTCATTAAGTGAAATTGTGTAGAGCTGACACAGAAGCTGTGTAGTGTTGTAACTTCCCATGCCCGTATTTTGAAAAGGTTTGCTTGAATAATTTCTGAGCTTCTTAGCCATGCAGTTGTGCCAGCTAGCCCTTTCTTCCAGCATCAGCCGTCACAGAGAAAGAACTGCACCTGCTGCTTGTTCATACCTGGCTAGCAGCCTCCTCGCCAAGGGCAGCCAGACTCTTGTCCCGGACACTTATCAGTGATACAGCTCTTCCTGGTGACATCAGAGCCCACACCTGTGGACTCTGAGGACTCCTTTGCTGTTATCTGGACTTCCTCTTTTCCTCTCTTGCCCAAATCAGACTCGGATAGCTGTGTGTGTGTGTGTGTGTGTGTGTGTGTGTGTGTGTGTGTATAAGAAAGAGTGTGAGTGAGAGAGAGTATGTGTATAAGAGAAAGAGTATGATTGAGAGTGTGTGTGAGAGAGTGTGTGTGTATAAGAGAAAGTGTGAGTGAGAATGTGTGAGAGATTGTATGTGTGTGTAAGAGAAAGAATGTATATGTGAGAGTGTTTTATAAGAGAGTGTGTGTGTGAAACAGAATGTGTGTGTGTGTGTGTGTGTGTGTGAGAGAGAGAGAGAGAGAGAGCCTGTCTCTCTCTCTCTGTGTGTGTGTGTGTGTGTGTGTGTGTGTGTGTGTAGTCTGGTAGAATGAGGGAGGCATGGGTAATGGGGAGAGCTTTTACATGGGGCAGCAAGAGGATTCTGGGAGTGCCACATGAGAACATGGGAGGAAGAGAAGAATGAGCGTGGAAGACTGGACACTTTTGGGACAGAGGGACCTGGTGTGAGTGTGGCAGGTAAAAGAAAGCAGGAGTGTAGAGCCACAGATGAGCACTTTGTACAACATGGGAAAATGAGGGAAGAGAGTGCTGAGTGGGTGGGATTCAGGGTTTAGTTGAGTTTTCTAAAAAAAAAAAAAAAAAAGTGTTAATTTGGGTATAATTTACAGACCATCAAATTCACCAGGTATATAATTCAGCGATTTTCAGTAGAGTTACAGAGTTGAGCAGCCATTGCCATAATCACATTTCCATGACCTCAAAATGACCCTACCTGTCTGTTTCTGGTCCATCCAGGCAACCACTAACCTGCTTACCATCATGAGAGATTTGCTCACCTTGGCTATTTCATCTAAATGGAGTCATAAAATATATGATCTTGCTTGGCTGGCCATTTTCCCTAAGCTTATGTTTTCTTTCTTCCACCATCTCCAATCCCACAGAATCCCCTGCCCTCTCCCCAGACTCTACGTATGTCTGTCTGTCTCTGTCATGACCCTCAGGATCTCATACATCTTAGGTTGGCCTTGAACTTACTGTGTCTCCAAGGATAACCTTGAACTCTTGGTTCAAGTGAATTCTCTTGCCTCACTGCCTAGTGCCATGATTACAGACACACTCATCACATCTGGACTCATCACATCTGGCCAGAACTCCTGTAACAAGTATTTTATCCACTGAGCCATCTTGCCAATCCTCTTACTTGGTTTTTTCAGAGAAGATTTCCAGTCTTTTATTCTAGTCATAGAAGATTGGATTGCTAAGTGGACCTCTTAGGTTGAAAGCACACCCTTGAGTTTGATAAAGGCCCATTGATGGGAGGGATCTTGTGCATGCAGAATTACCAGCCAGCCGTGGGATATAATTTTGTTGGTTTCTCTCCTAGAATTAGTTTTGTCCGTTAAGCAGATCCAGCATCCTTGCTTCTCCCTGCCCAGTGCATTTGTGTCCCTCAGAATCCGTGAGGGTGGGAACTCTTTCCTTATTTACCCAGTGCCTGGCCTAGAAACCTTGCTAAATATTTGAATTGGATTGCCCAGGAAGCCCAGTCTGTGAACACAGGTCTCTCATAGCTCCAAGTTGGGGAGGATTTCTGCCCTGGAGCAGTGCCCTCATGTTTTCTGATTTCACATCTAGATCCCTCCTTCACTGTGAGGATGTGAGATGGACCCAGAGGAGCAGGAGCTGCTGAGCGATTACAGATACAGAAGCTACTCGTCAGTTATTGAGAAGGCCTTAAGAAACTTCGAGTCCTCCAGCGAGTGGGCGGATCTCATATCTTCGCTCGGCAAGCTCAACAAGGTGCTGGGGTACTTCTTGTGGGACAGTGGTGGTGGGGAGAGTTGTCTTCTTATGGTAGGGAATTTGCAGTGGTTTAGAACAGTTAGAAAGACAGAAAAGAAAGAACAGCCAGGGGTTTTGCCGCTCAGACTCACCCATGGCTAGTTCATTCACTATGTGTAACGTCCTGTGTCTTTGGAGCACAGAAGACAGATAGATAAGGTGTTTTATAGTGTTGATGGGGTGCAATGGTCTTTTCTCTTTGCTTTTTGGTTTTTCAAGGGACATTTCTCTGGGTAACCCTGGCTGTCCTGAGACTAGACCAAGCTGCCCTCGAACTCAGAGATACACCTAACTATGCCTCCAAGTACTAGGATTAAAGAAGTGTACCACCACACCTGGCTGGGAGGGGCTTTTTTCCTTAAGTCTGTGTACTGACTGACAGAATGTAAAATTGTCAGTATTATTCAATTATTCAAATCAGATGAGGACTTTTCTTTTTCTTTTGTACTGTACTTTTTGTAGAGCTGACTGGTAACTTCTAGAAGAACAGAAAGCAAAATAATTGCATGTGTGTGAATGTGTGTGTATGTGTGTGTGTGTGTGTGTGAGAGAGAGAGGGGGGGGGAAGAGTGTGTGCGTGTTTGTGTGTGTGTGAGGAGGGGGAGGAGAGTGTGTGAGAGAAAGTGTGTGTGTGTGTGTGTGTGTGTGTGTGTGTGTGTGTGTGTATATGGAGGGGGAAGAGAGTGTGTGAGAGAAAGTGTATGTGTGTATATGTGAATTGGAGTATGTGTGAGAGAGAGGGAGAGTGAAAGAGGGAGAGAGAGAGAAGGAGAGAGAGGTGGAGAAGGGTTATGCTCTGGGAAGATCCAAGTGGATCGGAGGGGGCTCCAGCTGTCTCTTTACAACCTCCGTGTCATGTCCCGCCCAAAGGGAAGGCACTGCAGGGACTGTTAGGTGCTCAGTGACCATTGTGGTACATAGTAGACAACCGCTGTGGGGAAGAAGATGTGTGCCCTCTCAGGCTGTCTGGCCATTGCTTGGGTCTGGAGCATGAGTATCAGGTGGGAGTTAGAAGAGCCCATCTCCATTCAGGTCAGGGAACTCCAGCAAACCTCCTGAGGAGAGAGTGCCTCCCTTTATCTCTCCCAGGTATAGAGGAGGGGGTTGGTGAAGAATAGACAGATTGAGTTGGGTACACTGCCTGGGCAGCTGTTATGTCCCCTCCCATGTACCCATCTCAACACCTTCCCTCTGATGCCAGATAACAGCTCTCAGAGTACTTGCTTGGCTCGCCTAAGGCCCTGGGCTCCAGGCCCAGCATAGGGCTTGGGGTGGGGCAAGCATCTCAGCCTGGCAGATGGCTGTCCTGGGCTTGGTGAGACAGAAGGTTGGTACTCATCAGCCAGGAAACTCCTGGTCTCCTGGAAGGGATATTTACATGGAAATGTCACAGGCAGGTGCTCAATAGAAGAAACAAATTTCTACTCCAAGATCTGTCTTTTAGATAGGATACAGAAGCCTGAGCCTCTGTAGTTGGACAGCTCCAGCCCAGGTGAAAGGGCTACTCTGAGAGACACAGCTGAGTCCTGCTGGGTGCTTCCTACTCAGAGCTTGATCTACCTGGTGTCTAAGAGCACATGCCAAGTTCCCTGCATAGGGAAGTGGAGAAGGACCAGGAGCTGAAGGCAGCCTGAAGCACAGGATGAATTCAAAGCCAGCCTGAGCTATTATTGTGCTGTCTGAAAAACTAACAAAAGAAAAGACAGAAAAGAACACTGTGCCTGTTTATCTCACAAAAAAGCAGTTGTGTTCCTCATTTCTACCTTTAAAAACAGATGTATTTTAAATTTTAAAATGTGTGTGGTGTGTGTGTGTGTGTGTGTGTTGGGGGTTGTGTACAGATGAAGAGGCCAGAGGTGGCAGGTCCTCCCTGTGCTGGGGTTACAGGTGGTTGTGAGCCACATAGTATGGATGCTGGTAATCAGACTGTGCAAGAGCAGCAAGCACCCTGAACCACGAGCCATCTCCCTAGCACCCCCTTTTGTGGGTTTTTTAAGACAGGGTCTCACATAGCTCAGGCTGGCTTTGTATGTACCATGTAGCTTAGGTTAGCCCTGAACTCCAAATGCTCCTGCCTCCTCTCCCTGCTGAGATTACAGGTGTTTATCACTGCATCTGGCTGTGTTTCTTAATTGAGATAAAATATATTTTGCCCACTTTAAAGTATGTAGTATGTGGTTTTTAGTACGTTTTACAGTATCGTGCTGCCATGGAATTTCTCATTCCAGAAACATGTGATCTTCCAGAAGGAAACTGCCACTGGCCTCTCCACCAGCACGTGAGACAGTTTATTCTGCTGTCTCTCCCTAGGGCCTGCCCTTCCACATGAATCAAATTATGCAGTGTTTAGTCTTGAGTGTCTGGCTTATTTCACACAGATAACATCCACCAGGCTCGCCCATGTCCTGATAGATTGTTGTCACATGTATCAGATCTCGTTACAAAGCTGAAAGCTAACCTACCTTTTGACAGGGATTTTAGCTGTTGTGAGTAGTGATATTTTAGCTGTTGTGAGTAGTGATATTTTGCCTATTTCTATATTTGCTTTGTTGTTTTCTTTACAGTCATGCGAGCCTGTGCCACTGTGTGTGTGTGAGGGGGTATGGGTGTGTGTTAGTGTAGGTGTGGTGTCAGTGTGTGTAGGTCAGTGGGCAACTCAGAAGAGTCAGTTAGCTTCTTTTACCGTGTGGGTCCTGTGTGTTGAACTCAGGTCACTGGGCTTAGTGGAAAGCACGGATTTACTCAGGGAGTGCCAGACTGTTTGTCTGACAGTTGGCTCCCAGCAATGCTCCAGGACTCCAGCTTCTCCTCATCCTTTTGATACTGACTTTCATGGTTTTTTTATAATAGCCCTCCTACTATATATGAAATTATAACTCATTGTGGCTTAAAAAACACTTATTTGAGTGTTTGTGTGCCCACATGTGCATGCATGGGGTCGTATGTATGCCACCGTACACATATAGAGGTCAGAGGACAAGTTGAAGGAGTCGTTTTTTCCTTTTCCATGTTAGTCCTGAGGATTGAATTCAGGACATCAGGTTTGGAGTCAGGAAGCTTTACCATTGAGTTCTCTCTCTAGTCCCCAGAAGGAGAGGGGTGGGGGTTCCAATGTATGCATGTTTTGCTGCCATGTACTCTAGGCACTGTGTGCGTCCAGAGAAGTCTTGGGGCGGCAGGAGCGTGTGTGGTGGATAGCAGCATGTTCTGTGTTTTAGAAGTGAACAGTGGTGCTCAGTTCACTGTCTCCTTACTCAGCCTAGGGAATGGAACTGCCCACATTTAGCATGGCTCTTCTTACCCCAGTTATCATAGGCTAGAAACTCTCACACAAATCTGCCCAAAGGTTTGTCTCTTGTCAAGTTGACAGTTGATATTAACCATCCCATCCAGTGTAGCTAATGCTTGCCTAGCAGGTCCTGGCTCTACTACAGGGGCGTGATTACACTGTTGTCCCAATTCGGATGAGGGAACTGGAGCCTAGAGGGCTAATCTGTGGCTGTGGGTACAGCTAAGGCACCGGGCGCTGTCTTCCTGGTGCCCAGGGCTGTGTCAGTGCTGGAACAGCAGTGTCTTGGACATTTTAAAGGTCTTGATTCCCGAGAACAACGTGTTACTTTCACTGCTTGTCCTAATGATGTGGGAAACAGAGAGTGGCTCCAGCAAGATTGAACAGATTCTAAGACAGAGGCCGAGGCAGTGCAAGGGGCACCGCTGTCACCACACCTGGCCCCGAGTTGGATGGAGCTGGTGGGTTCCATCATCCTACAAGACTGGACTTACTTCCGTCCTCACAGCCCTCATTAATGGAAGCTGAGTCCACTCATCCCTTTCCAGGAAAGTATGGTGCTGAACACCCGGCTCTCCTGAGATTTACTCACTGACGTGACCCTACAGTGGTATTACAGAGGATAAACGTTCTAGTTAACAGGTCACTTTCTGCTACAGATTTTACCAAGAAATCCCACCCTGTCATTCAGGCAGTATTGCTTGTCTTTTATCCCCTCCAAAGCAAGGAGCAAGGTCTCAAGTATCTCAGGTTGGCCTCAGACTTAGCTCTCTGCCTACCCTTCCCCACCCTGCACCATAGAGCACCAATGTGTGTGGTAATGGGGTTGAGCCAGGGCTATAAGCATGAGGCCACTCGGCTACAACCCCAGCCCTGTGCCCAAGGCCTTGTTCTCTGCTGCTGTAAGCAGTCAGCAGGCCAGAATATCCAGCTAAAGGGTTTGCAAGACTTGAGTGAGACAAGGTGACAGTAATAGTCTGCTCTCAGCTCAGCCTGTGACAGCTGGCGTTTGTGAAGAGCTTACTGTGCATTAAGGATTCGCTGTGCCATATTGTATAGTATTTGCCCTAGGCCTGGTGGTGCAGGCCTGGCCTTCTAGCACTTGGGAGGTTGAGGAAGGAGTGTAGAAAATATGAGGCCTGGCTACAGAGTAAGTTCAAGGCCAGCCCATGCAACTTAGTGAGACCCTGTCTCAGAATACAAAGCAAGAAAAGGGTTTAGGTACAGCTCTGTGGTAGCATTCTTGCCTAACATGTGAGCCTGTAGGTTCAATCCCCACACTGTCCCGAAGAATAAAATAGGATAAGAAGATACTTGACATCCAGCTCTGGTCAAGCCCTTGCTCCAGGCTCAGGCAGCCAGGCTGACCCAGGAGCTAGGCTGTTGCCAGGGTCTCCTACCTTTTCCTGTCGGTGTTGTGTGGTGGAGAACAGGGTGTGCCATCTCACTACCAACGAGCCTTACTCCTTTGCCCAAGTGAGACCGTATGATTGCTTCACCAGAAACTGTTAGCTAACTTGCTTAGGTCACGCAGCTGTTAGTGGCTGCTGGGTGTTGAGTTGTACTTATCAAAGTTCCTCCGAATGTAACCGTATTTGCAAATAGACTGTTTACAGAGATGATCAAGCTGAAGTGATCTGTGTGCGGCTGGAACACACGATGATGGGTATCCTCGTGATAAAGGGCTTTCCTTTCTTGTTTTGTTTTTTGAGATAGAGTCTCATTATGTATCCCTGGCTGGCCTCAAATGTGCAGTATAGACCAGGATGCTCTCAAACTCATAGAGGTCCACCTGCCTCTGCCTCCCAAGCATGAGACTAAAGGAGAGTACCGCCACAGAAGGGGACATTGGAGCCAGGTCTGGGAGCTCAGGTGGAAGCAAGAGGTACAGGGTCAAGGGCTTCCTGGACTACAAAAGGAGGCGCCAGGCTGGGCAATTTAGTGAGACTTCAACCTGACGAATTAGAGGGAGGTCAGGAAGGTTGTGACTTGCCCACTGTGCTTGAGACTCTGGGCTCATCCCCTAGTCCTGGAAAAAAAGAAAAAAGGAGGAGGGGACTTGGACACAGATGTAGACATCATGAGTGATGAAGACGGCTCAGGACAACACACCTGCCATCCAGGGAACACTACGGACATGCACAGAGCAGACTATCAGAGCTGCTGGGAAGAGCTGCTCCTCTTCTTAGGAGGAGCCACTGTGCTGACACCAGAAGTGTCAGCGGAGAGTGCTTCATCTGCTTTCTGTTACAGAACATCGTTTAAGCCTCTATGTGCGTAGCGTACATTGTAGTGAATTCATCAAAGGATGTCAGATGCCATAATAAACTGAAGATCTCAGGTGCTGGGCTGTGGCAGCAACATAAAACCCCTGTTCACGTGGAATAGGAGGCTCTGCTGCTGGGACAGCGACCAGTGTGATGTTGAGTCCTGACTACCACGACAGAAAGCTAAATGTGGGCAGTGGGGTGCAGGGGTCAGTGACTGTTTCTAGGCAGAGGTGCCTCTCTTTTACATGGCATTTGAACAGAGGCCTGAGGGTCAGGCAGAGAGGCCATCAGTGAGGCCAGCCTGAGTCCAAGGCACAGTAAAGGGAGAGGTGTGGGCTGGGTTAGAAACAGAGTGATAGAAGAAAGAGGGCCGCCTATGATTCAGTCCTAAGGTTGTAGGGAACAACAGGTTTTTATAGGAAGGGAAAGGGGGAGCAGAGTAGGAAGGCAGCTCTTGGACTTGGCTGACAAAACTAACTATGGAGGCGTCTGACAGAGGTTATCAAACATTCTGGTGTATCTGAATCTAAAGAAATTTCCTTTAGTAGTTAACATTTTAACTGGCTAGGTGGGACATCTCTATTGTAGTCTTGAGACAGGGTCTTAATGTGTAGACCAGGCTGGCCTTGATCTTGCAGTCCTCCCTGCTCAGCCTCCTGGGTGCTGGGACTGAAGGTGTATACCACCATGCCGGACTGTGGGTGGAGAACTCTCTAGTAGAGCTAGAAGCAAGGGAGGGGGCAGCCCTGTCACAGCCTGGTTGTACCATGGGTATGTTGGAGATTACCCCTCCTTTAAGGCAGTGGAAACATAGGACTCCTGCAGCAGCCTGAGGATTTCGTGCTGAGGCCTGAACTCTGGTGAAGCCAGGATTCTTGGCTTTAGGACAGAAGAGAATTTCAAGATGAATCTGTATGCTGCAGGGACGGAGATTATTAAGAAAAGGTTTTAAACACAGATTTCAGCTGGCATTAGGGAGAGAAAGAGGAGCACCGGGGAACAGGATGGTTTGTACCCAAGGGTGGGTGAGCCTCTCAAGAGACAGTTGTGTTCAAGTGTCTTGGTGACAACTGTGTGTGGTTTGGTGGCCTTGAAGTTGTTGACTCCACAGGTTTCCAGGAGCTGCTCTTTATTTTTCCTCTTTAGGAAATGGGATCTGAGGGGGCTCCTGGGCTGTGTAGGACAGGATTTCAGGGTGATAAGACAAAAACCCAGGGTCACAGGAATGCAAGGAGTCCTTGCTGTAGTGAGACACAGGGGTTGAGACATGTGTGGGCCATAAACAAACTTCCCAATTCAGTTGGTGAGATTCTCAGAAAGTCGTGAGTTTTGCAGTTAAGAGGAGTAAGGGTACATTCAAGGTTGCCTTCACTCTGGCATTAAGTATGGGTCAGTGCCATGTTAACATTTCTACAGGAAATACTCCATGGAAGGAGAAAACTGTCCGAGGTAGGCAACTTCAACAGTAAACTTAGTTTTGTGTCAAAATTGTATTCAACTGGCTCAAGACTGCAGCCAGACTCTGAGGTCAGGGCTCCTTTCCCTTCCCACACCCCTCTGTTCATTTTCCCTGTCTTCTGTCCTGTCTCATAAAGACACCAGTGAGACTCCCTAGAGTAAGCATACCCCAAATGTCTCATCGTATCCTAATTACCCCTGAAAGGGTCTGTCTCCTCTTGCAGTCCATGTGAAGGTATTGGGTGTTAGGACTCTTCTCAGGTAGCAATTAGTAGGTCTGACAGTCCAGATGACTGACCACAAAAGCTCAAGATGGTTTTTCTCACCCACCAAAGGAGGCTACAGTGTTATTTCTTCAAACCTTTTCACTGCCTGTGTAGTAGCGCTGAGGACTTCCTAGTCTGGCAGTGACTTAGGTGACATAGGGCAGGCTCCACTGCTCCCTACAGGCAGCCTTCCTGATGACTTGAGCCCTGGCTAGAGCACTTCAGAACTCCACACCCACTCCACTCCGTTAAGAAGGGATGACACTGTGGGAGTCCTCCAAGGGTATATGAGCATCCTCACAATGTGGGGTCTCTCTTCCCAGCACTCCTCACTCCCACTGCTGGGCCCTAAGCAGGAGGATGACAAGATGTCCTTTCTAGCCATATGACACTAAGCCATCTGTCTCTTCAACCCCAGTTCTCCATTGTTAGCATGTGGCACCTCGGTTCAGAGCTGTGGTTTTAGCTGCTTGCTGCCATCTTCTAATGCTCTCCACTGATAGTATGCCAACGTATGGCAGCAGCAGCTCAGATCTGGTGTGTTTGCCCAGTACTGGGTTTGGATGACATCATGGCCCTTACCCTAGATTATGAGGGCCTTGCTGACTCAGCTGCCCAATGCGAGCCGCTCAAACATGACAAGGTTGAGGTGGGTATTTTGGGGAAAAACTCTCTGTCTGCAGAGGAGGCTGTTGCACTTTTCAATAATTTGTAACCAGGATAGTCTTATTTTGTGTTTGAGAGAAGGAATTTGTTTGAAGTTCATCCTTTCCAGTCTGCTGGGGGGATAGAAACTGACCAAGTTCACATAGACAATGACCTCTCCAGTGACCAAAGGACAGCAGCATGTCATTCAGCAGAATGAGTTCACACTGCAGGAAGCAGCTAGTGACCTATTAAGTCACTCTGCTGAGGAATCAACCCCCAAGTGACTCTGGAGAAAGTGTCTTTAGTAGACTATTTGATGAGGTCATAGGGTAAGTCCTTATCTGATAGGACTGTGCCCTTGAAGGGAGAAAAAGGCACCCTCCCTGTCTACCCTCCAAGCACCCACGTAGAGAAAGACACACCCAGAAGGCACTTATCTGCAAGCCTCGAAGAGACCTGAGCCAGCTGTCCCTTGATCATGGCCTCTGGTACTGTGAGGTAAATCTGTGTTGTTTAAAGCACACAGTATATAGTAGTTTTTTAAAGGCAGCCAAAGAGACTAATGCAGAAGGTTAGAGTTAAACCTGGCTGCCTTTCAGTCCATATAACTGTTTGGACATGAGCACCAGCCTTCAAGCTGGTGTGAGTCTGATATAGGCGTTCCTGTTTGTCCTTTTTAGTGGGCCCCACCCCCACCAAGCTTTGTTGACACACAGTAACCTGAGCATCCTTATACAAACTCAAGTCCTCATAGAGACTACCACTGAGCCATGGCACCAACACTGCCCGTGCTAAGCGTGATTTGATAGGTTTAACATGCATACAACCCTTTGAGACCCTCACCACTGTCAGACTGTGTGTCTGTCCCCTCCAGAGCTTCCCTCTTGGTATGTTTCATATCTACATCTCCAGACAACTGTCAGCATCCTTTCAGTCACTGTAAATGAGTTTGCATTTTAAGAAGCTTTGTATAAACAGAGCCTGGTGTGACGTGGTCCCAACAGCTGGGCGGCAGATGCAGGAGATCTAAGAGTTCACGTCCAGCCTCCAGTACATAGTTCCAGGGTTAGACTGGGCTACCTGACACTGTCCTCAAAGTAAACTGAATGAACTGAATGGGCTTGTCCTCTGCTACTGCTGCTCCGGCCTTTCCCACTCACCCAGGCGATTCTGAAGGTTCGTCAAGAGGTAGGTGCTGGTAACTCATGTACCTTGCACTGCTGAGGAAGATACATGGATACACAGGATCCATTTCCTGGTAATGGACAGCTGAGTTCCTTCCAGTGGATATCTGTTTTAATTTTTTTTAATGATTTTTTTGTGTGTCCATGTGAGGATCCCCTGGAACTGGAGTCACAGACAGTTGTGAGCTGCCATATGGGTACTGGGAATTGAACCTGGGTCCTCTGGAAAAACATTCAGTGCTCTTAACTACTGAGCCATCTCTCCAGCCCGTGTCTTAATTTCGTAAAGATTTATTTGTGTGTGTGTGTGTGTGTGTGTGTGTGTGTGTGTGTGTGCGCGCGCGCGCATGTGTCCACGCGTGCGTGTGGGTGGGTGCAGGTGCATGTACCTGTGCTTGTATGGAGGCCAGAAGAGGAG
>JANHMN010000928.1:0-14179 GCA_030674055.1 Rhabdomys pumilio
CAGGGCACAGAGCAAGGCAGTGAAGGATGAAGAGCCCTCTGAAGAGGAAAGCCCATGATATTTAGCTCAAAGAAGAGCCTGGGGGTGGGGAGAGGGAAGCCACAACACGCTAATAATTTCCTGTTATATATCTAGCTGAAGCAAGAGCTGTGCTTTTACTTTCGCAGTTACATCAACCAAACTTTTAGCATAGAGCCTATTTAACTGCAGAAGCACGATGCATATTTTAACGAATGTATGTATGAATCAGGAACAGTTGCAGCTATTCTTTAATTATTTACAAGTGGAATATGAAGTACTCCTGTGCTACTTTGCTCCAGAGAATTAAATTTATGACTAGATAATTATACATACAAAAAGAAACAAAAGAAGCATATATTCTGGGGGGGGGGGGAAAAACCTGGAAATTGTCTGTTAAATAATAAAATCCCCCATTAGTGTCCGTTCACTGCTATTGAACTCATTCATGTAAAGTAATAGCCTTTTTGAAAGTATGAAGAAGAATGGAGGCCCTGTATAGGATCTGGGACTATGTGCACAAAATTGTCTCTACCTCTTCTCAGAGACATTTATTTCAGTGTTATTCAGTGTTGTTATCTGGAGGGCTGTGTATCTCCTGAAGAACTGTTTTTGTGTTGTTATCCCCTGGGGAACTTTGTAAATCTCTGTACAGATTTTTGCTTTCATAGTTGGAGATTTTAGATTCAAATTTCTGGTCTGATTTAGAAAATGCATGCACCATTTTAAGGCTGTTAGATTTACATATTAATACCATCTGCAGCTTTATCTTCTTTTTCTTTTATGCACTACAAATCCATTCTTTTTCAACAATACTGGGGATTTTCTTACTTGTCTAAATGCCTCTGAGAAAGTTACAGAGAATAAGCAAAAATTTGTAGTTTTAAAGGGGTTTATAAGTTGTTAATAGAACCAAAGACTAATAAGAAGTAGCCAAAAATGTCTTTACATCATCTGATTAAAAACTTTTTTCCATTGTAAACTTTGCTTACACTGATGTTTCTAAACTCAGAACATGAAGCTAATAAAAGCACACACACACACACACACACACACACACACACAGAGAGAGAGAGAGAGAGAGAGAGAGAGGCACATACACATGCACACATATCTTATAGGTATTTCCTGCCACAAGGCTTAGCATTACAAATGTGTTTCAGATACTTGAAGAAGCCTAAACAGATAATTTGTGTAGAGAAATGACATTGAGGAATTAGATTGAGTGATGAATTCTAGTACAGGGGAGCTTTGAAATCTGTGTTCAAACCTTTCCAGTTGTTGTGTAGGAGTTGTGGTCAAGGTTGCTGGCATACTGAGTAAGTTTTCTTCATGAAAGTAATCTTAGTCTATCCATTTCTCAGTGGCTAGTCCAACAGCCAGCACAAACAGGCCCATGATAAGTAAACTCAATTTGTTCAAGAACAAAAGACAAATTTGGGAGCAGAAATTAGTGGGGGAGAGAGAGGAGGAATGATCAAGGCACATTATATGCATCTGGAAAATTTTCATAGTATAAAAGTGGACTCTAAAAAGATGTGGTCATCTGGATCTATAAAGATGTATTGGAAGATGCCTCACATCCTCTACTAGAACCATCTTCTCTAGAATTATAAACCTTCATTGAAGGTAGGGACTGGAAATGCCTTTTTAAAAAGTCAGAAAATGCATTAGAAACCTCCATTGACAATCACATACGGATGATGTTAATGAGTACATAAAAATAGATTAACTTTTTGCACTTGATCTTAGCCAAAAGGCCAAGAAGAAATTAAAGGTTATTTTTTTAAACAGATTTTCCTCATTTTCTTGGATCCCAATGAGAAAAATGCCAGAAAAACTTTACTGCTATGACAGAAACAAAATATAACTCTTATTTTTCAAAGCTGTCAACATTTTGCAATATAAGAGTATGTGTTTCTTTGATACGTATAATGAGGAGACATGTGAAAGTATTTTGAAATAACCTAAAATTTAGAAAAATATAACCTGTATATGAACATGTATCTGTGTTGCTGTTCAGAATGGTAGAATGTGATGGAATATTAAGGAGAATTTTTGCCTTATTTATTTACAAATTCATGGCTGAGTCAACAAGATGGCTAGGTGTATAATTACACTTGCCACAAAGCCCAAGGTAGTGAGTTTAATTTCTTGTAGAACCCACACATATGCCACACCACACACACACACACACACACACAGAGGATTTTTTTTGACAGAAGGAGTGATGTAGTATTAATTCACATTAATTCAGATTCTTTGTTGGCTCCACTTGACTTTGCAGACATGGACCTCTCGGGTTGGATGAAGAGTAGCTCCAGAAGGGTATGTTTTGAAGAAGGGATGAGTGGAAGAAGAGACTGAGCCTTAGATTCATGCAGTTTTTCTTATAGAAAGATGCTTAATTTATGAAGTTTCTCACATAGCAAGATGTCATAATTTAAATGTAAGATGTATTTAATCCTGTCACTGATCAAGTTCGATGCTGTTTAGATTCTTGAAGTAACAACAAAAAAATGATTTTATTTCCTACTAGTAAGGGCTGGAGAGTTGGTTTGGTGATTACAAACTCTATTGCTCCTGAGAGAATATATGTTTTATTCCCAGCACCCAAGTGTCAGCTCACAAGCACCATTCATCCAGCTCCTGGGAATCATATACACTGATCTGGACTTCATGTGGTCCAGAAAGATGAGGTGCACATAAACCCATCCAAGTGCATACGTATACACAGAACAATAAAAGCAAAAGACATAACAAGAATTTATATTACTGTTACTATGTCTTCAAAAACTAATGAAATAGAAATTGGGTGCTTTTAATCTCACTAAAATATTAGTTGGATGGGTATTTAAAAGCTTTGGCAATTACATGTATTAGAAATTCAGAGTTGGGATTGGCAACTAGACATCAACGAACCAAATTTTCCCTTAGTATAAACTTCCAAACTTGATTTGTTCTCTATCAAAACTGAATATTTATATAGGCACAAATGTAATATTGGAGAGTATTATAAACTAAGGCAACTTATATTTTTTACATTATGGATTATGCATGTAATGTTATGAGTAAGTCATGTAGAATATAATGTTCAGGAAACTATATAGGGAGAATAAAAGAAGAAACTTTCTTTACTTGCTATCTGCCATGTTTAGGGCTAGCATGAAGTGGCTGTATTTTGAATCCTCTATGTCAGTCTCCAATAGAATACTTCCTAGAGCAAGTACAAACCTAATTTTCCCCTTACAGCTACCAAATGGGGACCTATAATTCAAATGACAAGATATATGGGGGGCTTCTCATTCAAACCACCACACATGTGCTCTTTCTAAAATAAACCGTTAATGTGAGAATCCCTGTACAATGCAGCAAACTTGCTTTCAGGGTTCATATTTTAAATATTTTATCATAGTTTAAAAATATGCTGTGGTTGTTGAAACACCCAGAATCAAGAATTTCCTAGTTCATCCAGTGACACAGAGGGAACAAATCACATCAGGAATCAACCATCAAGCACAATATCCATGATAAATGAATGTGTGGAGCTCAGCTGAGCAGCGATGACTTGTTAGAGGTCTATTGAATCAGTAACATATGAAACCTGCACTGCCGGCAGTCTCACATCAATCAAGCTCCTGCCTGAAGCCTATTCACCCTCTTCTCCAAAGATGAAATAATAAGGAAGCAATGTTAAACACATTCACAGATCCAAGCTCACATGAGAAAACCATTTTCTCAGACACAGTTTTGATACTGATTGCTTGGAATGACCTTCTCTACACAACACAGAAATATTTGACTACTCTCAGGCTCATGCCTTGGTAAGTGAATGTTTTTATGAGGGCACGAGAAGCCGACTTAGACACAGTACACTTTGAACACTGCCAAACAGGGGTCTACATAACAGGACTTTTATTATTTAACCTTAAACAAACTTTAGATTCTTGGATGAATCCTTCCAAGTTGTAGAGACCTGAATTTTAAACGTAATGCCTCCTTCACAAAACATTAAAATACTTTAAATTACTTCAAAACATAATTATCAGTCCAAAGATTTACAACACATGGCACACTGTTTTCCAAAAATATTAAAAATACTCCACTTTCAAAGCTTTCCCTTTTCATTTAGATTTTGAAAATAGATATCATAAAATTATATTTTAATACTTTGACCAATGAGATTACTAATCAAGAGGTAGTTTTTTTTCCTGTTGTTTTGTTTTATTTTTCTTTCATTGCAAGGATGATTATTTAGAGACAGGTTTGCAATGCATCCCTGACTGACTTGGGGCTCAGTATGTAGTCCTGGTTGGTATCAACCATATGGCGATTTCCCTGCCCCAGCCTACAGTGCACTGAGATGACAGGCATTCCTCTTGATTACAGTTCTCAGGTAGCTCACTCATGATCGTGTCCAGTTCACCACTAACAGCCTTGCTTCAGTGATATAAGCATCATTCTAGAGGATGCTAATACTGCATTCAATATCTCCAACAATGAAAGAATCAACTTCTTCAGCCAACTTGTTCCCACTGATGGGAGACATATAATATTCATGGTTTTGTAGCGCAAAACCTCTGGCTATGATTTCTTAAAGTGACAAGTAACTATGTACCTTCTGAAAGAAATCCATGCAAATAACATTCACAGTTAAGTATATTTTATTTTCTAAACAGATTATTGTTTCAGTGCCTTTTCAGTACAACTAATTGTTTAAAAATTAAAAAAAAAATCTTATTATTTGGTGCATCATTTCAGACACTTTTACAGCCTGAGGCTTTTATTTCCACTTTCTCAAATGAAAGGATAGAGTTCAGCAGTGCATTTAATTGGAATTTAGATCCTCTAACAGTCTGTCTCCTATCAGAGTGGTTTGAATTCCTGACAAATGGCTTGTTGTATTAAAGTAGTCATTGATACAGGAAGTTCGAGTTTAAAAGAAAAAGTAAAGACAGTGAAGTATTGCAAATTACTGAGAAAGTATTCACACTTTAGATTTTCATGCCTTTGAGATTTTTGAAATTGCCACTCTAGAAGAGATACCCTGCACGTGTTAAAAACACATTAGTTAGGTTACATTAAAGAGGTGCTTAAATTTTCCATTGAGGCAACAGTCAAATCTATGTGTTTGTTAGAGTTCCAAAAATATAATTTTAATTTTAAAAGCATTTAAAAATAGTTTATTAAATTATTGAACAAAATTTCATCTTTAATGTTTTATAAATAAAATTAGAAAACCAAATTTGTTTTAGCCAACTGACACTAGAAATATACTCTCCTTTTTTTTTTCTAGGCTACTTTGTATTTTTTCTAGGCTGGGATATGGAATATTGTTCAAGTAGGAGCAATACATATAGACTCCTAAATAAGAGTAGTATATAGTTTATAGCATGAGTAAAAGACTTCTAAAATTTGCTAATAGTATGTGGTTAAATCATGAATATATTTTATATCATGAAGAACTTTAGGCAGAATTACTCCTTTTAGATATCTCAAGTGTTTAGTATTTTTCAGTCAGGACAACTTTAATTGACAAGGAGCGGCACTGATTTCTGATTTTTACAATTTATTATAACAAGAATATAGTGACATCTTTTCTTACTTTCCTTTCCTCATTTTGATCACTCCCATTTTTTCCGTGATTCCTCTTATATTTGTATTTTGTACTGAGTAGGCTTACAGTTCCAGATCTGTAAATTTTGTGTGTCTGTGTGTGTCTAGGTATGTGTGCAGAGAGAGATATGTAGACATAAAATATCATACATGCATATAAAATACATTTTATTTTTCTTTATACTATTTCAATTTTATAAAAAAATGTAAATATCAAGGCAACAGGATGTCTATATCCAAGATTCAACTTATAGGTACATAAGCACACAGAAGAAAAGCCAGTACATTATAAATATTCAGTAAGTTCCAGAAGGTCAAGAAGCTCTAGAGAACTCACGAACAATACAGTGGGAAAAAAGCATATTTAACACTATTAACTGGTAAATTCAAACTGGAAGGAACAGTTAACATTACACACTTTATTCTTTGAGTATTTAGATTTCAATAAAGGGTCTTCCTGTTTTTCTCAGGCTGGCTTAGAATTGACAACCCTCCTGTCTCAGATTCCCACATGCTTTGCTTGTAAATTTGACATACATGACTATCTCATGATGTCAAGAGAGTTTTGAAAAAAAAAAAAAAAAAAAAAAAAAGAGGTATAAGTTGAAAACCTGTGTCAAATGTTTCCAAAGAACAACTATAAAAGGAAGATAGAATAAATAATTGTTTTCAGAAATGTGCAAATTTGAAATCTTAATAAGAGTTAAAATTTCAATATAAGGTACAATGTAACTGACAAAATTTTCAAATGGAAGCTCAAGCCATTGAAAGAAATGCCCAAATAGCAACAACTGAATTATATTACGTAGATAATCATAACTATCATTAAACTGAAAAACCTTGAAATCAAAGTAGATGTAAACAAATTCTTGAAACAATATTTAGTATAAAATTTAGATTCAGTGATACATACTTTTGGTGAGCTTAAAATGATAGACCTAACAGAAAGGACTCATTGATGAACTAAGATGAGAAAGCATCCACAAGAATATAAAATAGTTTTGTTTGTTGTAGAAGAATGAACAATACAGAAAAACAATATAAAAATAAAGAAAGAACCAACTGATGTAACAGATTGTAAAAGCAAATTACATAGTGGAGAGCAATATAACTATACATATGCCAACTGTGTGGAAAGATTGATATAATATCTTGTAATCTTAAAAAGCAGCAAAGCATAAATTGAGTTACACAAACATTTACAGTAGAAATTGATGAGTGGAAATGAATATGTATGAGACTATGTTTTTGAAGAACATTATACAAATCAAATAAGTAGGTGAAGAGAAATAGATCAGAGGCAATTTCCTAACATTGTCGATTGGAGCCCATAAAGGATATTAGTGTAAGCTGTGCTCTGGAGAGCTGAACAACAGGAAGAAAAGACAAAATGATTTTCGAAGCCTTTGAAATGATAGTAGTTCAAAACATGATACTAGTGCTGGTGAGAGAGAGAGACAGAGAGAGAGAGAGAGAGAGAGAGAGAGAGAGAGAGAGAGAGAGAGAAACTAGATAGTATTTGAAGTTCCCAGCAAAAGAAATTAATGCTGATTATACCATCTAAAAATTCATAGTTATATAAAACATAAATTCTCTGTAATAAAAATGATAAAAGAAATAAGTGTGACAGGAAATGTGATAGTGGAATGTGTTCTGGGCTTTTGACGTCCGAGCTCTTTAAATTTGGCTTTGGAATTACTGACTCTAAATCCTGGTTTATTGTTGTTGTACCAGTGCATACACAGGAAAGTGTAAATGCATCCATAAGAAAATAGGCGAGAGAAAATCACTTCTACTTAACATCATTATGTGTGGTTTAAATGCATTTGTGTCTGAGAACATCTTGAAAATATACCTGAGACACAATAGCATTGCAATGAATGTTGGGCATTTGTATTATTCTCTAAAAATGCTGTAGGGAAACAAAATCGATAAGTACTGACTCAGAAACATATTCATTTTCTTAAAATAATAATGACTGTTATTTTTAGGCTTAACCTGAAGCAAAGACATAACTTGAAAAAGTTTCCTGTTTCCTTGCATATAATCTCAATATAGCAAAAAGAAAAAAAATAACAATACCACCACCTAGATTATTTATCACCTCTAGTTCAACACCAAACACCAGATAAACCAAACTGACTTGTACTCACAGGACATCTGAAGACCAATCCCATGGGCAAGCACTAATCCCTGACACTATTAATGATACTCTGTTATAATTGCAGACAGGAGTCTAGCTTGTCTGTTCTCTGAGAGGCTCCACCCAACAGCTAACTCAGACACCCACAGCCAAAAATTGGTTGGAACTTGGGGTCTCTTCTGGAAGAAGAGGGGAAAGGATTACAGGCCCAGAAGGTAATAGGAACTTCACAGGAAGAACAACAGAGTCAACTAACCTTGACCTTTGGGGTTCTCAGAGTCTGAACCTCCAACCAAAAAATATACATGGGCTGAACCTAGGTTCTTCACTCAGATACAGCAGATTTGCAACATGGTCTTCCAGTGGGTCCTGAAGAACTCAAGCTTGGGGTATCCCAAAAGCCTGGATGCAGGTTATGTTCTTATATATAGACTGCCTTGTCTAGCCTCAGTGGGAGAGGATACACATAGCTGCACAGAGACTTGATGTACTAGTATGGGAAAATATCTAGGGGAGCCCCATCTGCTCAAATTTTGAAGGAGAGGGGAGAATGGGGAAGGTTGTGGGAAGGGGTGACAAGGAGGAATGTAGAAAGCTGCTGCGAGCAGTGACAGCATTTGCCATTACAAGATGGTGCTGGCATCTGGCTCCCGTGGGTAAACAAGTAAATTGCGCATGTGCAAGTGGTGAAAGCGCGCCAAGTCACTGCCCAGCCCGGGGCGTCATACGGGGTTTTGAGCAAGCAGCCAATCAGATATGTCCACGCCACCCTAGGGTGTATATAAAGCAGCGCCATCTTGGGTCTCTCTCTCTTCCTCCTTTCATCGCAATAAATGCTTGCTGCAGAAGGATCCTGGTGCCCGCGTGCATTCTTGCTGGCAAGACGATTGCGCAGGCCACAGAGGAAGCCAGTGTGTGGGATATAAAATGAATAACTAAAAAATTAAAAACAAATACTCTTCTTGGTTTATTTCGTAGATTGCTTTGTTTTACTAGGTCTATTACATATCAAAAACAAGTAGATAAGCACACAAAGTAAGCAAATCCTCTTTTAAATAATCACTCCAAAACTAAACATTGGTATTGTTTAGTCAGATAAATATAAGAAAACAGAAGTCTTTCTTAGGTCTATTAAATCCAAACTAGCAGTGTTCCTTTAATAAAATTTTGCCTGAAATGTCTTAATATTACTTCAAGGAATTATAAAAACTTCATTATATGAATTATACAAACTTCATTGTATGAAGTAAATCTGGTCATGATATTTTGACATCTTCATTGAACATGTTTTAACTTTGATTTAAATACATTTCTATGGAACCAGAGAAATGGAAATAGCTTAAAATATTATTATGTCATCTATCTTGATGCACTTTCTAAACAATGGAGTTTATTGAATAATAATTTTGGAAATGGATCATAATAACTGCATGCATTTTAATTATAGAATATACGTAAAATAGTACAATACAGAAAATGGTCATTTAGCATGAACCCTGACTGCAATCACTTTCTTTCAGTAATTGTCTTAAGGGGTAAAATAAAATGCAACTGTAATATTCAGTAGAAGATTAAGGTGCTCTGCTCAGTAAATATGGGAAATGGTTACTTTTCAAATATTGATAGGGCCCCTTGTGTAAGCATCATACTGATAAGTGTGCAAGTTCTTTATTGTTTTATTTTAAAAAGCATGCATCTTGATTATAATTTATTCATGCTCTTTAAAATTTGCATAAGAAGCAACAATCTGTACATAATTTTTCCATAGCTTTTAAGATGTTTAAAATACATCCAAATTGCTTTTGGGGTACACAAAAGCAACCTCTCATCGTGTCAAATTGTATCTTCATCTGGGCTTTATAAAATGTTTGGTAGAATTTATAAAATAGACAAAATTCACTTCTAGCGTCTGACACCCTGTTTCTGGGAACTGTGATCCATGTGTTACTTCCGCAAATTTTAAGTGTTTCTCTTTCATTAGTTCAATGCCATGTGCTTTAATTGAGATGATGCTTCAGTTGATTCTTGAACTCCTAGTGATTTTGTGAATTGTAGAAAAAACAAATGAAAACACTTAAATCATTCTCCCTCCTTTTTAAGATGCTTTCCTTAAAAGGAACTAAACAATGTCTTTCATGAGCTTGAAATAGCACACCATAATGACTTAAGTTAAAAAAGCCAACGGGTGGGTACTTCAGGATACTTAAAAGACTGATATTTAGAAGTAGACATGTAAATGATATTCAAACACCGACTCTGTAATTTAGAAATTCTCTACAATGCAGTGAAACCTTTATCAGAATTAATTTTCTTAATTTGTGCAATTACATTTGTGAGAATTTAATTTGTATATAGGAAAACATTATTAATCATCAGCTATGTACCACAAGCCTTCTCAGGGATAGACAGACAACCTTGAACAAAATAAGGGGCTTATTTAGAAGGAGACAGAAACATAAATCACTGCTACGTTATTTGGACAATGAGATAAAATGAACACAATGAAATAAAAAATGATAATATGATATTAGAACATATACTGTTGTCAATAATGAAAATCTATTAAATGATTTACAAAACTTAGAAACCAGTTTTTGCTACATATTATGTTGTACTTAATGCAAACAGAATAAAGGGGTATCAGGGAAATATTATATGAAACAAGGCAAATAATTAAAAATCTGTCCAGTTAAAGCCACATGAAGTAGTCTTGTGACTGTAAATTCTCACTTGCCCTTTAAGATTCCCCAACTATGTATTGCATTTTTCTATCTTAAATGTGACAACACTGAGAAATATTTTCATCATTGTTTTCAGTTAAGCCTATCCGCTGCCTAGCAGATGCCACCTACAGAAGGAAGCCTTTCCTTACTCTTCATTTTATTTTATGATTCTCACTTTTGTGAGAATCATATTCTTCAATATTTTACCAGTGTCTACTTTTTATAATCACTATGAGAATGCTACTTTTCATCTCTTTTTAATGCTCAGAAATTCTAAGGCAGTAAAAAATAAGCTATTTTTTAACAATAAGATGAACATCTGTTTTCTTTCTAAATGTCTTGCAGGAATCCAGTGGCAAAGACACTCTTTTTAAATCCTACTCGATTTCCTCTTACACCAGTCTACACTAGGGCAAAAGGGTCTCTCTTACTCAGATCTTTGCAGTGTATAGTTCCTCCTATGAGGAGTCTCAAATAAGGTCAGAGTTCATTAAATCCTTGTTGGATTTAATTATTCAGCTCTTTTTCAAAACCACTCCCTACCTCAAGCTGAAAGAAGAATTGCATTCTCCAAGCTGCCACACTGGCCTTCCTGTAAAAAGCAGCAGTTCTTGCCATTGCTCCAGGAAGACATGAATAATGACTTCAATTTTATGACCATCAATTCTGGAACACTAGAGACTCAGAAACTAACACAGAGCAGAAACCAGAGGAAAGTTTGCATCTGAGACAGATGTATCTCGCTGGTATCCATGTTAAGTTATTCTCTGAAACACAAAGGAAAAATGGTTGTCTTCTTTTCAGGCACTAACATCATAGTGGTCCCAGTAAGAACCCGGTGTACTGGCAATCACTCTTTTGTCACAAAATGCATCTACATGAAAATGCTTAAAAAGTCCTAACATTTAATAAAATGTGTCAGCTATATTATTATTAATATTGCTTATACGAATGCTTTAATGTAATAGAGTGAAACATCTGACAGAGACAAAAAAAAAAAACTAACAAAGAGGAGATAGCCATGGGTGCTTACTGAAGCCACGTATCCAAATAAGCAAATACTGATAACCGCAAGAAACAGCATTCATCTGCACATATAATTTAATTAGCCTTGTGATACGCTACTTAGCAAAGATTCTTAAAAAGAAATCAAAGTAACTTCAGTTCTCAATAAAATGGATAGATATTGTCCTTGTACATCTTATGCACTATATTATATTACTTAATATCAATAACTCGAATATAGCATTGCTTAAAATAAACTGCTGAATATTTTAATTATCTGCTATGAAAATCAGATACTATAAAACTAAAGCTGGAAAATGCATGATCCAAAGTCAGTCATTATTTAGATACAAAAAATACAGATTTTTCCATAAAATATAACAGAAGAAAATGATGTAGACCATCCTGTGGCATTTTTCATAGGTCAGTATTGTAAAATCACTGTGCAATGAATATTTCTATTTTATCAGATGAACCTTATTTATAACATAGAATATAACTTTATGAGTCATCTAAGGCAAACTTGGAGTTTTTTTGTGGAAAACAAGTTGTATGATATTTTTCAGTCACAAAGAATTTATTGTCATTAGCCCATACAGTATGCTGATTAACTTTATTATAAAAGTGATTTAACTTTTCTTAGAGAGATGCTGGAAACAAGATGACCCAACATGACCCCTGGGGCAAGTAATTTTTAAATTCTTCCACATTTGAGACAAACAGAAACTAGATAGAATGTTTACAAGGATATATATGATGTTTTGTTATGAACCTCTTTTACCTATTTTTTAAAAATCTCTCTCTGTATCTCTCTGTCTGTCTCTGTCTTTCTCTGTCTCTCTGTTTTTCTCTGTCTCTGTCTGTCTGTCTCTCTGTGTGTGCATGTGCGTGTGTGTGTGCGTGTGCGTGTGTGTGTGTGCGTGTGCGTGTGTGTGTGTGGTTAGTCTCAGCAGCCCCTGGAGGCAAGAAAAGATTGCTGAATTATTGCAAATGATTGTGAATGCTGACTACAGGTGCTGGGGATGGAAAACAGATTCTCTGGAAGAGCAGTAGAGGTTTTTTATTGGCTTCATCTCTTCTGTTTCATGAAACAGCTTTTAAACGGACCTTTTTTTTTTTTTTTATAAGAACATGTTTCACTAAAGGGACAGCATATAGGAAATGGAAAACAGGCATGGTACATAGGAAGATGGAAGGTAAAATGGGAAACCTGTGTTCATAAGGAAAAGATTCTATAATTGTCTTCTGTTTTTAATTCTTTATGTGCTTTGGGTATTAGGATAATAGTGGACTCAGAAAATGAATTTGGCAATGTTCCTCCCATTTCTATTTTTTGGAATGATTAGAGGAGTATTGCAGTTAACTCTTCTTTGAAATGATGGTAGAATTCTACGCTAAAACCACCTTGCCTTGGATTCTCTTTGGTTGGAAGAATTTTAATGAGTTCTTCTATTTCACTTGGGGTTATAAACATCTTTGTAAATTGTTTATCTCATCTTTATTTAATGTTAGTGAGTTGTATTTATTAAAAAAAATTCATTTATTTTAGATTTTACAATTTATGGAGTACAAGTTTTTAATATTTTCCTTGATGTCTGTTTTATCCCCCTTTTCTCTTCTGATTATATTTAATTTAAATATTTTCTCCGTGCATTTTAGGTAGTTAAGATAAAATTTTCCCTATTTTTGATTTTGTTGTTCTCTTTGATTTTATTTTATTGATGACATACATGAGTATGATTGTTCTGTGCTGTTTTCTCTTGTTAGGTATGATTAATTCTTTTTGTTCTAGAGCTTGCAGGTAGGTTGTTAACTTGCTAGCATGAAATATTTTTCCAATTATTTTTATGTAGGTTTTTGATGCTGTGAACTTTCTTCTTAGCATCCCTTTTAGTGTGTCACATAAGATTTAGTATGCTGTATATCATTTTAATTCATTTCTAGAAAGTCTGATTTTGTTTTTATTTTTGTCTTGACTCATTTATTTAGTAGAGTGTCTCATTAGTAGAGGGTTTTCATGAGTACCTAAACTTCTTAATGCTTTTGTTTTTGATACCTCACTTTAATTCATGAATGTTCAATAAGGTCCAGAGATTCAGTTCAATTTCTTGTATCTGTTGAGATTTGGTTAGGGTATGAGTATTATCCATTTTTGGAAAATATTCCATGAGGTCTCGAGTAGAATATATATTTATTTTGTTTGGATCAGTATTCTGTAAATATCTGTTAGGTCCATCAGTTTATAACGTCTGTTAGCTCAAATATTTCTCTGTTATGTTTTGGTTTGGATGATTTGTCCAGTTTTGAGAGTGAGGTCTTGAATCTTTCACTATGTGGTGGTCAATTAAACTGTTGTGGTGTTTCTTTGACAAAGGTGTATGTCATTGTAATTAGCATATAGAAATCTCATTTTGGTGGATTTCTCCTTGATGAATATATACTATCTTTCCTTGTCTCTTTTAACTTTTGGTTGGAAGTTCATATTGTGAGATTTTTAAATGGTATAGGAATTTGCTTATCAGATCAATTTGCTTGCAGTATTTTTTCTAACCCTTTTCACTGAGGTAATGTTTATCCATGATGTTGTGATTTATTTTTTATTTTTTATTCAGAAGAAAAAAGGGTGTTTTTTTTTTTTTTTTAAATCCATTCCATTAGTCTGCGTGTCTTAGGG
>JANHMN010000929.1:0-14178 GCA_030674055.1 Rhabdomys pumilio
CCCTAAGACACGCAGACTAATGGAATGGATTTAAAAAAAAAAAAAAACACCCTTTTTTCTTCTGAATAAAAAATAAAAAATAAATCACAACATCATGGATAAACATTACCTCAGTGAAAAGGGTTAGAAAAAATACTGCAAGCAAATTGATCTGATAAGCAAATTCCTATACCATTTAAAAATCTCACAATATGAACTTCCAACCAAAAGTTAAAAGAGACAAGGAAAGATAGTATATATTCATCAAGGAGAAATCCACCAAAATGAGATTTCTATATGCTAATTACAATGACATACACCTTTGTCAAAGAAACACCACAACAGTTTAATTGACCACCACATAGTGAAAGATTCAAGACCTCACTCTCAAAACTGGACAAATCATCCAAACCAAAACATAACAGAGAAATATTTGAGCTAACAGACGTTATAAACTGATGGACCTAACAGATATTTACAGAATACTGATCCAAACAAAATAAATATATATTCTACTCGAGACCTCATGGAATATTTTCCAAAAATGGATAATACTCATACCCTAACCAAATCTCAACAGATACAAGAAATTGAACTGAATCTCTGGACCTTATTGAACATTCATGAATTAAAGTGAGGTATCAAAAACAAAAGCATTAAGAAGTTTAGGTACTCATGAAAACCCTCTACTAATGAGACACTCTACTAAATAAATGAGTCAAGACAAAAATAAAAACAAAATCAGACTTTCTAGAAATGAATTAAAATGATATACAGCATACTAAATCTTATGTGACACACTAAAAGGGATGCTAAGAAGAAAGTTCACAGCATCAAAAACCTACATAAAAATAATTGGAAAAATATTTCATGCTAGCAAGTTAACAACCTACCTGCAAGCTCTAGAACAAAAAGAATTAATCATACCTAACAAGAGAAAACAGCACAGAACAATCATACTCATGTATGTCATCAATAAAATAAAATCAAAGAGAACAACAAAATCAAAAATAGGGAAAATTTTATCTTAACTACCTAAAATGCACGGAGAAAATATTTAAATTAAATATAATCAGAAGAGAAAAGGGGGATAAAACAGACATCAAGGAAAATATTAAAAACTTGTACTCCATAAATTGTAAAATCTAAAATAAATGAATTTTTTTTAATAAATACAACTCACTAACATTAAATAAAGATGAGATAAACAATTTACAAAGATGTTTATAACCCCAAGTGAAATAGAAGAACTCATTAAAATTCTTCCAACCAAAGAGAATCCAAGGCAAGGTGGTTTTAGCGTAGAATTCTACCATCATTTCAAAGAAGAGTTAACTGCAATACTCCTCTAATCATTCCAAAAAATAGAAATGGGAGGAACATTGCCAAATTCATTTTCTGAGTCCACTATTATCCTAATACCCAAAGCACATAAAGAATTAAAAACAGAAGACAATTATAGAATCTTTTCCTTATGAACACAGGTTTCCCATTTTACCTTCCATCTTCCTATGTACCATGCCTGTTTTCCATTTCCTATATGCTGTCCCTTTAGTGAAACATGTTCTTATAAAAAAAAAAAAAAGGTCCGTTTAAAAGCTGTTTCATGAAACAGAAGAGATGAAGCCAATAAAAAACCTCTACTGCTCTTCCAGAGAATCTGTTTTCCATCCCCAGCACCTGTAGTCAGCATTCACAATCATTTGCAATAATTCAGCAATCTTTTCTTGCCTCCAGGGGCTGCTGAGACTAACCACACACACACACGCACACGCACACACACACACGCACACGCACACACACACGCACATGCACACACAGAGAGACAGACAGACAGAGACAGAGAAAAACAGAGAGACAGAGAAAGACAGAGACAGACAGAGAGATACAGAGAGAGATTTTTAAAAAATAGGTAAAAGAGGTTCATAACAAAACATCATATATATCCTTGTAAACATTCTATCTAGTTTCTGTTTGTCTCAAATGTGGAAGAATTTAAAAATTACTTGCCCCAGGGGTCATGTTGGGTCATCTTGTTTCCAGCATCTCTCTAAGAAAAGTTAAATCACTTTTATAATAAAGTTAATCAGCATACTGTATGGGCTAATGACAATAAATTCTTTGTGACTGAAAAATATCATACAACTTGTTTTCCACAAAAAAACTCCAAGTTTGCCTTAGATGACTCATAAAGTTATATTCTATGTTATAAATAAGGTTCATCTGATAAAATAGAAATATTCATTGCACAGTGATTTTACAATACTGACCTATGAAAAATGCCACAGGATGGTCTACATCATTTTCTTCTGTTATATTTTATGGAAAAATCTGTATTTTTTGTATCTAAATAATGACTGACTTTGGATCATGCATTTTCCAGCTTTAGTTTTATAGTATCTGATTTTCATAGCAGATAATTAAAATATTCAGCAGTTTATTTTAAGCAATGCTATATTCGAGTTATTGATATTAAGTAATATAATATAGTGCATAAGATGTACAAGGACAATATCTATCCATTTTATTGAGAACTGAAGTTACTTTGATTTCTTTTTAAGAATCTTTGCTAAGTAGCGTATCACAAGGCTAATTAAATTATATGTGCAGATGAATGCTGTTTCTTGCGGTTATCAGTATTTGCTTATTTGGATACGTGGCTTCAGTAAGCACCCATGGCTATCTCCTCTTTGTTAGTTTTTTTTTTTGTCTCTGTCAGATGTTTCACTCTATTACATTAAAGCATTCGTATAAGCAATATTAATAATAATATAGCTGACACATTTTATTAAATGTTAGGACTTTTTAAGCATTTTCATGTAGATGCATTTTGTGACAAAAGAGTGATTGCCAGTACACCGGGTTCTTACTGGGACCACTATGATGTTAGTGCCTGAAAAGAAGACAACCATTTTTCCTTTGTGTTTCAGAGAATAACTTAACATGGATACCAGCGAGATACATCTGTCTCAGATGCAAACTTTCCTCTGGTTTCTGCTCTGTGTTAGTTTCTGAGTCTCTAGTGTTCCAGAATTGATGGTCATAAAATTGAAGTCATTATTCATGTCTTCCTGGAGCAATGGCAAGAACTGCTGCTTTTTACAGGAAGGCCAGTGTGGCAGCTTGGAGAATGCAATTCTTCTTTCAGCTTGAGGTAGGGAGTGGTTTTGAAAAAGAGCTGAATAATTAAATCCAACAAGGATTTAATGAACTCTGACCTTATTTGAGACTCCTCATAGGAGGAACTATACACTGCAAAGATCTGAGTAAGAGAGACCCTTTTGCCCTAGTGTAGACTGGTGTAAGAGGAAATCGAGTAGGATTTAAAAAGAGTGTCTTTGCCACTGGATTCCTGCAAGACATTTAGAAAGAAAACAGATGTTCATCTTATTGTTAAAAAATAGCTTATTTTTTACTGCCTTAGAATTTCTGAGCATTAAAAAGAGATGAAAAGTAGCATTCTCATAGTGATTATAAAAAGTAGACACTGGTAAAATATTGAAGAATATGATTCTCACAAAAGTGAGAATCATAAAATAAAATGAAGAGTAAGGAAAGGCTTCCTTCTGTAGGTGGCATCTGCTAGGCAGCGGATAGGCTTAACTGAAAACAATGATGAAAATATTTCTCAGTGTTGTCACATTTAAGATAGAAAAATGCAATACATAGTTGGGGAATCTTAAAGGGCAAGTGAGAATTTACAGTCACAAGACTACTTCATGTGGCTTTAACTGGACAGATTTTTAATTATTTGCCTTGTTTCATATAATATTTCCCTGATACCCCTTTATTCTGTTTGCATTAAGTACAACATAATATGTAGCAAAAACTGGTTTCTAAGTTTTGTAAATCATTTAATAGATTTTCATTATTGACAACAGTATATGTTCTAATATCATATTATCATTTTTTATTTCATTGTGTTCATTTTATCTCATTGTCCAAATAACGTAGCAGTGATTTATGTTTCTGTCTCCTTCTAAATAAGCCCCTTATTTTGTTCAAGGTTGTCTGTCTATCCCTGAGAAGGCTTGTGGTACATAGCTGATGATTAATAATGTTTTCCTATATACAAATTAAATTCTCACAAATGTAATTGCACAAATTAAGAAAATTAATTCTGATAAAGGTTTCACTGCATTGTAGAGAATTTCTAAATTACAGAGTCGGTGTTTGAATATCATTTACATGTCTACTTCTAAATATCAGTCTTTTAAGTATCCTGAAGTACCCACCCGTTGGCTTTTTTAACTTAAGTCATTATGGTGTGCTATTTCAAGCTCATGAAAGACATTGTTTAGTTCCTTTTAAGGAAAGCATCTTAAAAAGGAGGGAGAATGATTTAAGTGTTTTCATTTGTTTTTTCTACAATTCACAAAATCACTAGGAGTTCAAGAATCAACTGAAGCATCATCTCAATTAAAGCACATGGCATTGAACTAATGAAAGAGAAACACTTAAAATTTGCGGAAGTAACACATGGATCACAGTTCCCAGAAACAGGGTGTCAGACGCTAGAAGTGAATTTTGTCTATTTTATAAATTCTACCAAACATTTTATAAAGCCCAGATGAAGATACAATTTGACACGATGAGAGGTTGCTTTTGTGTACCCCAAAAGCAATTTGGATGTATTTTAAACATCTTAAAAGCTATGGAAAAATTATGTACAGATTGTTGCTTCTTATGCAAATTTTAAAGAGCATGAATAAATTATAATCAAGATGCATGCTTTTTAAAATAAAACAATAAAGAACTTGCACACTTATCAGTATGATGCTTACACAAGGGGCCCTATCAATATTTGAAAAGTAACCATTTCCCATATTTACTGAGCAGAGCACCTTAATCTTCTACTGAATATTACAGTTGCATTTTATTTTACCCCTTAAGACAATTACTGAAAGAAAGTGATTGCAGTCAGGGTTCATGCTAAATGACCATTTTCTGTATTGTACTATTTTACGTATATTCTATAATTAAAATGCATGCAGTTATTATGATCCATTTCCAAAATTATTATTCAATAAACTCCATTGTTTAGAAAGTGCATCAAGATAGATGACATAATAATATTTTAAGCTATTTCCATTTCTCTGGTTCCATAGAAATGTATTTAAATCAAAGTTAAAACATGTTCAATGAAGATGTCAAAATATCATGACCAGATTTACTTCATACAATGAAGTTTGTATAATTCATATAATGAAGTTTTTATAATTCCTTGAAGTAATATTAAGACATTTCAGGCAAAATTTTATTAAAGGAACACTGCTAGTTTGGATTTAATAGACCTAAGAAAGACTTCTGTTTTCTTATATTTATCTGACTAAACAATACCAATGTTTAGTTTTGGAGTGATTATTTAAAAGAGGATTTGCTTACTTTGTGTGCTTATCTACTTGTTTTTGATATGTAATAGACCTAGTAAAACAAAGCAATCTACGAAATAAACCAAGAAGAGTATTTGTTTTTAATTTTTTAGTTATTCATTTTATATCCCACACACTGGCTTCCTCTGTGGCCTGCGCAATCGTCTTGCCAGCAAGAATGCACGCGGGCACCAGGATCCTTCTGCAGCAAGCATTTATTGCGATGAAAGGAGGAAGAGAGAGAGACCCAAGATGGCGCTGCTTTATATACACCCTAGGGTGGCGTGGACATATCTGATTGGCTGCTTGCTCAAAACCCCGTATGACGCCCCGGGCTGGGCAGTGACTTGGCGCGCTTTCACCACTTGCACATGCGCAATTTACTTGTTTACCCACGGGAGCCAGATGCCAGCACCATCTTGTAATGGCAAATGCTGTCACTGCTCGCAGCAGCTTTCTACATTCCTCCTTGTCACCCCTTCCCACAACCTTCCCCATTCTCCCCTCTCCTTCAAAATTTGAGCAGATGGGGCTCCCCTAGATATTTTCCCATACTAGTACATCAAGTCTCTGTGCAGCTATGTGTATCCTCTCCCACTGAGGCTAGACAAGGCAGTCTATATATAAGAACATAACCTGCATCCAGGCTTTTGGGATACCCCAAGCTTGAGTTCTTCAGGACCCACTGGAAGACCATGTTGCAAATCTGCTGTATCTGAGTGAAGAACCTAGGTTCAGCCCATGTATATTTTTTGGTTGGAGGTTCAGACTCTGAGAACCCCAAAGGTCAAGGTTAGTTGACTCTGTTGTTCTTCCTGTGAAGTTCCTATTACCTTCTGGGCCTGTAATCCTTTCCCCTCTTCTTCCAGAAGAGACCCCAAGTTCCAACCAATTTTTGGCTGTGGGTGTCTGAGTTAGCTGTTGGGTGGAGCCTCTCAGAGAACAGACAAGCTAGACTCCTGTCTGCAATTATAACAGAGTATCATTAATAGTGTCAGGGATTAGTGCTTGCCCATGGGATTGGTCTTCAGATGTCCTGTGAGTACAAGTCAGTTTGGTTTATCTGGTGTTTGGTGTTGAACTAGAGGTGATAAATAATCTAGGTGGTGGTATTGTTATTTTTTTTCTTTTTGCTATATTGAGATTATATGCAAGGAAACAGGAAACTTTTTCAAGTTATGTCTTTGCTTCAGGTTAAGCCTAAAAATAACAGTCATTATTATTTTAAGAAAATGAATATGTTTCTGAGTCAGTACTTATCGATTTTGTTTCCCTACAGCATTTTTAGAGAATAATACAAATGCCCAACATTCATTGCAATGCTATTGTGTCTCAGGTATATTTTCAAGATGTTCTCAGACACAAATGCATTTAAACCACACATAATGATGTTAAGTAGAAGTGATTTTCTCTCGCCTATTTTCTTATGGATGCATTTACACTTTCCTGTGTATGCACTGGTACAACAACAATAAACCAGGATTTAGAGTCAGTAATTCCAAAGCCAAATTTAAAGAGCTCGGACGTCAAAAGCCCAGAACACATTCCACTATCACATTTCCTGTCACACTTATTTCTTTTATCATTTTTATTACAGAGAATTTATGTTTTATATAACTATGAATTTTTAGATGGTATAATCAGCATTAATTTCTTTTGCTGGGAACTTCAAATACTATCTAGTTTCTCTCTCTCTCTCTCTCTCTCTCTCTCTCTCTCTCTCTCTCTCTCTGTCTCTCTCTCTCACCAGCACTAGTATCATGTTTTGAACTACTATCATTTCAAAGGCTTCGAAAATCATTTTGTCTTTTCTTCCTGTTGTTCAGCTCTCCAGAGCACAGCTTACACTAATATCCTTTATGGGCTCCAATCGACAATGTTAGGAAATTGCCTCTGATCTATTTCTCTTCACCTACTTATTTGATTTGTATAATGTTCTTCAAAAACATAGTCTCATACATATTCATTTCCACTCATCAATTTCTACTGTAAATGTTTGTGTAACTCAATTTATGCTTTGCTGCTTTTTAAGATTACAAGATATTATATCAATCTTTCCACACAGTTGGCATATGTATAGTTATATTGCTCTCCACTATGTAATTTGCTTTTACAATCTGTTACATCAGTTGGTTCTTTCTTTATTTTTATATTGTTTTTCTGTATTGTTCATTCTTCTACAACAAACAAAACTATTTTATATTCTTGTGGATGCTTTCTCATCTTAGTTCATCAATGAGTCCTTTCTGTTAGGTCTATCATTTTAAGCTCACCAAAAGTATGTATCACTGAATCTAAATTTTATACTAAATATTGTTTCAAGAATTTGTTTACATCTACTTTGATTTCAAGGTTTTTCAGTTTAATGATAGTTATGATTATCTACGTAATATAATTCAGTTGTTGCTATTTGGGCATTTCTTTCAATGGCTTGAGCTTCCATTTGAAAATTTTGTCAGTTACATTGTACCTTATATTGAAATTTTAACTCTTATTAAGATTTCAAATTTGCACATTTCTGAAAACAATTATTTATTCTATCTTCCTTTTATAGTTGTTCTTTGGAAACATTTGACACAGGTTTTCAACTTATACCTCTTTTTTTTTTTTTTTTTTTTTTTTTCAAAACTCTCTTGACATCATGAGATAGTCATGTATGTCAAATTTACAAGCAAAGCATGTGGGAATCTGAGACAGGAGGGTTGTCAATTCTAAGCCAGCCTGAGAAAAACAGGAAGACCCTTTATTGAAATCTAAATACTCAAAGAATAAAGTGTGTAATGTTAACTGTTCCTTCCAGTTTGAATTTACCAGTTAATAGTGTTAAATATGCTTTTTTCCCACTGTATTGTTCGTGAGTTCTCTAGAGCTTCTTGACCTTCTGGAACTTACTGAATATTTATAATGTACTGGCTTTTCTTCTGTGTGCTTATGTACCTATAAGTTGAATCTTGGATATAGACATCCTGTTGCCTTGATATTTACATTTTTTTATAAAATTGAAATAGTATAAAGAAAAATAAAATGTATTTTATATGCATGTATGATATTTTATGTCTACATATCTCTCTCTGCACACATACCTAGACACACACAGACACACAAAATTTACAGATCTGGAACTGTAAGCCTACTCAGTACAAAATACAAATATAAGAGGAATCACGGAAAAAATGGGAGTGATCAAAATGAGGAAAGGAAAGTAAGAAAAGATGTCACTATATTCTTGTTATAATAAATTGTAAAAATCAGAAATCAGTGCCGCTCCTTGTCAATTAAAGTTGTCCTGACTGAAAAATACTAAACACTTGAGATATCTAAAAGGAGTAATTCTGCCTAAAGTTCTTCATGATATAAAATATATTCATGATTTAACCACATACTATTAGCAAATTTTAGAAGTCTTTTACTCATGCTATAAACTATATACTACTCTTATTTAGGAGTCTATATGTATTGCTCCTACTTGAACAATATTCCATATCCCAGCCTAGAAAAAATACAAAGTAGCCTAGAAAAAAAAAAGGAGAGTATATTTCTAGTGTCAGTTGGCTAAAACAAATTTGGTTTTCTAATTTTATTTATAAAACATTAAAGATGAAATTTTGTTCAATAATTTAATAAACTATTTTTAAATGCTTTTAAAATTAAAATTATATTTTTGGAACTCTAACAAACACATAGATTTGACTGTTGCCTCAATGGAAAATTTAAGCACCTCTTTAATGTAACCTAACTAATGTGTTTTTAACACGTGCAGGGTATCTCTTCTAGAGTGGCAATTTCAAAAATCTCAAAGGCATGAAAATCTAAAGTGTGAATACTTTCTCAGTAATTTGCAATACTTCACTGTCTTTACTTTTTCTTTTAAACTCGAACTTCCTGTATCAATGACTACTTTAATACAACAAGCCATTTGTCAGGAATTCAAACCACTCTGATAGGAGACAGACTGTTAGAGGATCTAAATTCCAATTAAATGCACTGCTGAACTCTATCCTTTCATTTGAGAAAGTGGAAATAAAAGCCTCAGGCTGTAAAAGTGTCTGAAATGATGCACCAAATAATAAGATTTTTTTTTTAATTTTTAAACAATTAGTTGTACTGAAAAGGCACTGAAACAATAATCTGTTTAGAAAATAAAATATACTTAACTGTGAATGTTATTTGCATGGATTTCTTTCAGAAGGTACATAGTTACTTGTCACTTTAAGAAATCATAGCCAGAGGTTTTGCGCTACAAAACCATGAATATTATATGTCTCCCATCAGTGGGAACAAGTTGGCTGAAGAAGTTGATTCTTTCATTGTTGGAGATATTGAATGCAGTATTAGCATCCTCTAGAATGATGCTTATATCACTGAAGCAAGGCTGTTAGTGGTGAACTGGACACGATCATGAGTGAGCTACCTGAGAACTGTAATCAAGAGGAATGCCTGTCATCTCAGTGCACTGTAGGCTGGGGCAGGGAAATCGCCATATGGTTGATACCAACCAGGACTACATACTGAGCCCCAAGTCAGTCAGGGATGCATTGCAAACCTGTCTCTAAATAATCATCCTTGCAATGAAAGAAAAATAAAACAAAACAACAGGAAAAAAAACTACCTCTTGATTAGTAATCTCATTGGTCAAAGTATTAAAATATAATTTTATGATATCTATTTTCAAAATCTAAATGAAAAGGGAAAGCTTTGAAAGTGGAGTATTTTTAATATTTTTGGAAAACAGTGTGCCATGTGTTGTAAATCTTTGGACTGATAATTATGTTTTGAAGTAATTTAAAGTATTTTAATGTTTTGTGAAGGAGGCATTACGTTTAAAATTCAGGTCTCTACAACTTGGAAGGATTCATCCAAGAATCTAAAGTTTGTTTAAGGTTAAATAATAAAAGTCCTGTTATGTAGACCCCTGTTTGGCAGTGTTCAAAGTGTACTGTGTCTAAGTCGGCTTCTCGTGCCCTCATAAAAACATTCACTTACCAAGGCATGAGCCTGAGAGTAGTCAAATATTTCTGTGTTGTGTAGAGAAGGTCATTCCAAGCAATCAGTATCAAAACTGTGTCTGAGAAAATGGTTTTCTCATGTGAGCTTGGATCTGTGAATGTGTTTAACATTGCTTCCTTATTATTTCATCTTTGGAGAAGAGGGTGAATAGGCTTCAGGCAGGAGCTTGATTGATGTGAGACTGCCGGCAGTGCAGGTTTCATATGTTACTGATTCAATAGACCTCTAACAAGTCATCGCTGCTCAGCTGAGCTCCACACATTCATTTATCATGGATATTGTGCTTGATGGTTGATTCCTGATGTGATTTGTTCCCTCTGTGTCACTGGATGAACTAGGAAATTCTTGATTCTGGGTGTTTCAACAACCACAGCATATTTTTAAACTATGATAAAATATTTAAAATATGAACCCTGAAAGCAAGTTTGCTGCATTGTACAGGGATTCTCACATTAACGGTTTATTTTAGAAAGAGCACATGTGTGGTGGTTTGAATGAGAAGCCCCCCATATATCTTGTCATTTGAATTATAGGTCCCCATTTGGTAGCTGTAAGGGGAAAATTAGGTTTGTACTTGCTCTAGGAAGTATTCTATTGGAGACTGACATAGAGGATTCAAAATACAGCCACTTCATGCTAGCCCTAAACATGGCAGATAGCAAGTAAAGAAAGTTTCTTCTTTTATTCTCCCTATATAGTTTCCTGAACATTATATTCTACATGACTTACTCATAACATTACATGCATAATCCATAATGTAAAAAATATAAGTTGCCTTAGTTTATAATACTCTCCAATATTACATTTGTGCCTATATAAATATTCAGTTTTGATAGAGAACAAATCAAGTTTGGAAGTTTATACTAAGGGAAAATTTGGTTCGTTGATGTCTAGTTGCCAATCCCAACTCTGAATTTCTAATACATGTAATTGCCAAAGCTTTTAAATACCCATCCAACTAATATTTTAGTGAGATTAAAAGCACCCAATTTCTATTTCATTAGTTTTTGAAGACATAGTAACAGTAATATAAATTCTTGTTATGTCTTTTGCTTTTATTGTTCTGTGTATACGTATGCACTTGGATGGGTTTATGTGCACCTCATCTTTCTGGACCACATGAAGTCCAGATCAGTGTATATGATTCCCAGGAGCTGGATGAATGGTGCTTGTGAGCTGACACTTGGGTGCTGGGAATAAAACATATATTCTCTCAGGAGCAATAGAGTTTGTAATCACCAAACCAACTCTCCAGCCCTTACTAGTAGGAAATAAAATCATTTTTTTGTTGTTACTTCAAGAATCTAAACAGCATCGAACTTGATCAGTGACAGGATTAAATACATCTTACATTTAAATTATGACATCTTGCTATGTGAGAAACTTCATAAATTAAGCATCTTTCTATAAGAAAAACTGCATGAATCTAAGGCTCAGTCTCTTCTTCCACTCATCCCTTCTTCAAAACATACCCTTCTGGAGCTACTCTTCATCCAACCCGAGAGGTCCATGTCTGCAAAGTCAAGTGGAGCCAACAAAGAATCTGAATTAATGTGAATTAATACTACATCACTCCTTCTGTCAAAAAAAATCCTCTGTGTGTGTGTGTGTGTGTGTGTGGTGTGGCATATGTGTGGGTTCTACAAGAAATTAAACTCACTACCTTGGGCTTTGTGGCAAGTGTAATTATACACCTAGCCATCTTGTTGACTCAGCCATGAATTTGTAAATAAATAAGGCAAAAATTCTCCTTAATATTCCATCACATTCTACCATTCTGAACAGCAACACAGATACATGTTCATATACAGGTTATATTTTTCTAAATTTTAGGTTATTTCAAAATACTTTCACATGTCTCCTCATTATACGTATCAAAGAAACACATACTCTTATATTGCAAAATGTTGACAGCTTTGAAAAATAAGAGTTATATTTTGTTTCTGTCATAGCAGTAAAGTTTTTCTGGCATTTTTCTCATTGGGATCCAAGAAAATGAGGAAAATCTGTTTAAAAAAATAACCTTTAATTTCTTCTTGGCCTTTTGGCTAAGATCAAGTGCAAAAAGTTAATCTATTTTTATGTACTCATTAACATCATCCGTATGTGATTGTCAATGGAGGTTTCTAATGCATTTTCTGACTTTTTAAAAAGGCATTTCCAGTCCCTACCTTCAATGAAGGTTTATAATTCTAGAGAAGATGGTTCTAGTAGAGGATGTGAGGCATCTTCCAATACATCTTTATAGATCCAGATGACCACATCTTTTTAGAGTCCACTTTTATACTATGAAAATTTTCCAGATGCATATAATGTGCCTTGATCATTCCTCCTCTCTCTCCCCCACTAATTTCTGCTCCCAAATTTGTCTTTTGTTCTTGAACAAATTGAGTTTACTTATCATGGGCCTGTTTGTGCTGGCTGTTGGACTAGCCACTGAGAAATGGATAGACTAAGATTACTTTCATGAAGAAAACTTACTCAGTATGCCAGCAACCTTGACCACAACTCCTACACAACAACTGGAAAGGTTTGAACACAGATTTCAAAGCTCCCCTGTACTAGAATTCATCACTCAATCTAATTCCTCAATGTCATTTCTCTACACAAATTATCTGTTTAGGCTTCTTCAAGTATCTGAAACACATTTGTAATGCTAAGCCTTGTGGCAGGAAATACCTATAAGATATGTGTGCATGTGTATGTGCCTCTCTCTCTCTCTCTCTCTCTCTCTCTCTGTGTGTGTGTGTGTGTGTGTGTGTGTGTGTGTGCTTTTATTAGCTTCATGTTCTGAGTTTAGAAACATCAGTGTAAGCAAAGTTTACAATGGAAAAAAGTTTTTAATCAGATGATGTAAAGACATTTTTGGCTACTTCTTATTAGTCTTTGGTTCTATTAACAACTTATAAACCCCTTTAAAACTACAAATTTTTGCTTATTCTCTGTAACTTTCTCAGAGGCATTTAGACAAGTAAGAAAATCCCCAGTATTGTTGAAAAAGAATGGATTTGTAGTGCATAAAAGAAAAAGAAGATAAAGCTGCAGATGGTATTAATATGTAAATCTAACAGCCTTAAAATGGTGCATGCATTTTCTAAATCAGACCAGAAATTTGAATCTAAAATCTCCAACTATGAAAGCAAAAATCTGTACAGAGATTTACAAAGTTCCCCAGGGGATAACAACACAAAAACAGTTCTTCAGGAGATACACAGCCCTCCAGATAACAACACTGAATAACACTGAAATAAATGTCTCTGAGAAGAGGTAGAGACAATTTTGTGCACATAGTCCCAGATCCTATACAGGGCCTCCATTCTTCTTCATACTTTCAAAAAGGCTATTACTTTACATGAATGAGTTCAATAGCAGTGAACGGACACTAATGGGGGATTTTATTATTTAACAGACAATTTCCAGGTTTTTCCCCCCCCCCCCAGAATATATGCTTCTTTTGTTTCTTTTTGTATGTATAATTATCTAGTCATAAATTTAATTCTCTGGAGCAAAGTAGCACAGGAGTACTTCATATTCCACTTGTAAATAATTAAAGAATAGCTGCAACTGTTCCTGATTCATACATACATTCGTTAAAATATGCATCGTGCTTCTGCAGTTAAATAGGCTCTATGCTAAAAGTTTGGTTGATGTAACTGCGAAAGTAAAAGCACAGCTCTTGCTTCAGCTAGATATATAACAGGAAATTATTAGCGTGTTGTGGCTTCCCTCTCCCCACCCCCAGGCTCTTCTTTGAGCTAAATATCATGGGCTTTCCTCTTCAGAGGGCTCTTCATCCTTCACTGCCTTGCTCTGTGCCCTG
>JANHMN010000930.1:0-14168 GCA_030674055.1 Rhabdomys pumilio
TCTTAGTGCTTGTCTCCCTCCTGTTGGAACCTTCAGTGGCTGGCAGTCTCCCTGCAGTTGACAAGTGCCTGTGTTGGGTGACACTTCCATCTCTACCATATACAACCTCCTTTTCTCCTGACACTTATTCACCAACATCCATATTCCTGAACCTTATAGTCAGGAGAAAGCATGCACACACAGAAGTGCAGGAGCATTCTCTCTTGAGAACTCTCATATATACATGCTTGCCCAACCACAGACACACACCCTACCAAACAACTTACAAAATCATATTTTAGACATCTCCAGTGTCCTGAATGGACACCCACTTCTGGACAGTTGAAGCCCCAATGCTTGGCCATGTTGTTGGCAGTTGGTGGCAGCTGGTTGTTTTTGTTTATGTTTTTGTTTTTTATTTTTTTATTTTTGCCTTAAAGGGCAGAGGGAGAGTGCCCATATAGCCTGGAAGTTGGTGTTCTCAGTGCTGTACTGCTATTAAGCAGAATTTTTTTGAGGATTCTGCCTGCACACATATGTGACTATCTGAAAATAATGGAAGACCTGCTTTTTTGCCACTTTGCTCTGGCTGCACAAGTGGACTTGGGCCTCCTCTGGATTTCTAGGCCCAGGAAAGGCCTGTGAGCCAGAGGCCAGCTCACCAGAAAAGAGGACCTGCAACTCCAGGTTTGGCTAGCCTGATTCAGGAAGAACAGTCTCCCAGGTACTGACCACAACGCAGCTCCGACTGAAGTTGTCAACAGTGCAGGAGTGGAGACCTGGAGACTCTCAGTGCTCATGAAAAGAAGGCTTCTGGGGGATAGTGATAAACATTTCACAAATGACAACGGCATTCATCATTTGGTAAACAAAAAGTTGATTCTGCCCTAGAAAATTTACCTGGAAATGTGTTTACTGGTGACCCAAAAGGAGATAGTTGAAGGTATGAAAGTAGGTAAGTATTTAGGTAGGTAAATATGTACATATGTACGTATGAAAAAAATAGATAGATAGAAAAATAGATAGATAAATAGATACATACATACATACATACATACATACATACATACATAAATACATACATACATACCTTATATAGCCAGCCAGTTGTAATCATGCTGTGGTAGTGAGCACTTGCAGAGAAATTTGAAGGCATCTTGAGAAGTTTTAATGGGCACCCTCACAGGACCCTGGTGTGATTTGGTCTAGGAGCAGTTTCAGCCCATTTTTCAGTTTGTGACAGGGTCCAAGGAAGAGTCAGGGAGAACATTCTGTATGGGTTATTCACTAAGAGCCTGTATGTAATCAGCCATCTATCTTTTGGTCAGCCAAGTTCCTGAAACACAGAGCTCATGACCAAGCTGAACTGCACTCTTGTCTCTGCCCAGCCTGCTAGGAGATTTTAAAAATTTTAACCTTTTCATTTCCCCATTTCTTCTGATGTAAAAGTTTTAATCATAAAACTTGGCATAACATCAAAATTTAAACAGCACTTATTTTTTTCTCCAATAAAGGTAACTAATCTATTTAGAGATGTCTTCGACTTTTATCACTGTGAGGGTGGTCAGGAGCACCAGGTATGGTCTTTTCTAGTGAGGCTCCAGGTTCTCGACCTGGTGGCAGCAGATAAGAACAGCATTTTTAATCTGGAACTTATGAGGCACATTCAGGTCTCCAGTCTCATAAGCTTTTTGTAAGTGCTCCCAGACCTCATGTCGGACTACCTCACTGTTGCAACTGGCTTCGCTCTACCTGGCTTGAGACAAAAAACTTAACAAAAAATGTTGCGGCTTGCTTCAGTCTTCGGGTCAGGGTCTAGAGGGAGAGAGATAGGGGGAACAGATGCTAGGAATGGAGACAAGACAGAGGTTCTGATCCAGTCTCAAGTCTCATCTTTAATTGAAGGGAAATCTGGGGTATTTATATATTTTTGTCATACACCTTGTAGGCATGAGGGTATGATGTAAGCCTTGGAGGCATGGCTAGCACGTGCGCCTTACAGGCATGGATAGCTGTGTTCTAATTTTTTTCTGTTAAAAGTCAGCTCCCAACAGGTCCCCCTTTTAATCATATTTTCAAAAGAGAAGGGTGGGAAAACTTACTGAAACTCTGCCTGTCTTAGGTTGGAACAAAGGACCCCAGCCTCCCTTTCCCATCCTTGGATACTCAACAGCCATTGGTTGAACTCTTGTCTTAGGATGGTAAGGCCTCACTTCTTTTAGGGGCAAGGGTCTCGATATATTCTCTTACCTGTCATTGACTATCTGGCTTAGCACATAAGTTAAGTGTTAATCCTCATTAGTCTTTATGACAGAGGTTTCAGAATCCCCTACTTCCAGCCTGTAATAATGGACCTGTATGGGTTTCATTTGAATAGCATCTATCTGTTGCCGTACAATAGCCATCAGTCTGTTGAACAGCAGAAACCCGAGAGACAAGAGACTTAATGCCTAAATAGTCGGTATAACAGCAACACTCTTTAAAAGGCAACACACAGAAATACAGAACTGATCATAGCTTTGATCTTAACAAAACAAGTAAGGAAATTTCCTGTCCTTGCTCAATCAATCTCAAACCCAAAAAACAACTATAATAACTGTGGTAGTAGGTTTAACAATGTACCCACTAAATTATAGGTCATGAAATCCAGAATCCCATAGAGCCACACTGGAGATTCAGGTGGTGGTGTCTCCTTTAGCATTCAGAACTTCCCAAGTCAGGTTTGCTCATTGATCTGTTCCACATTGAAAGCAATTGTGAAGCATCTTCATGTTTCCTTCATATTTCCTGCAAAGAAAAAATACGCTTCTCAGGGGGTTTCTCCTCCCTGGATTTGTTATTGTTGCCTATTTGTTTAATCAGTCTCTCTGGCAGCCAGCATGCAGCATCTGCAGTTCGGGAATATATGCAAACAGAACCTCTTCCCCAGATAAGCACTGGATCTGGCCCATTCCAGGTTCCAGTTAATGGGTCTTTCCAGAGGACTGTTGCAAAATTCTTTTTGGTATCAGGATGCCAGAATCTATCTGCAGCAGGTTTTCCTTCAGAATCTAAAGTCAAAAAATTTAAAATAAAGAGTGCATGATGAAGGATATTTCTGGAGGATTCCTTGGTAGGATACCATTTCCATTTTTTTAATTTTTTCAAATTGACATTTAATCATTTGATGTGACCTTTCTACCAAACCTTGGCCCTGTGGATTATATGGAATACCTGTTTTATGGAGTATTCTCAATTTTTCACAGAATTGGTGGAAACTGGAGCTTGTGTAACCTGGGCCATTGTCAGTTTTTATCTGTTTAGGCACACCCAATACAACGATTGTAGCAAGCATATGAGTGAACACATGCTTGCTTGCTTCTCCAGATTGTAATGTCACATAAATGAAACCACTGTATGTATCTACATATACATATATATATATATATATATATATTGCTTGCCAAATTCATTATAATGAGTAACATCCATTTGCAAGAGATTTTTTGGTATCAGTCCCTTTGGATTTACACCCAAATGAGGAACTGGTAAAAGTTTAACACATGATTGACATTGTTTGACAATTTGTCTAGCTTGTTCTCTGGTAATTTTAAACACAACTTTTAAAGTTTTAGAATTAAGATGATGTAACTCATGAGCCTTAATGGCCTGCTACAAATCTTATAAAGTCACTGCAGCTACACGAGTAGCTAGATCTACCTTGGTGTTTTTTTCAGAGAGAGGACCTGGTAGCCCAGTGTGGGCTCTCAGTTGTCCTATAAAGAATTTACACTTTCTCCTCAAAATTAATTATTGGCACTGTAAAACCAAATTGGCTGCTTCTGAGGAATGCCTTCTTTGTGCAGCAGTTTCTAATAAAGGGATAGACTGAGCTATATATGAGCTATCTGTGTAAATATTAATGTTTTGATTTGGAAATGCAATAACAGCATGTAATTCAACCAATTGAGCTGACACAGATGATGTACCAAATGAGATTACTTGATATTTAAAGGCATAAGCAGCTGTTCCTGATGAGGAACCATCAGTGAAAACTAGCAATGCTTCCTTGGTAGGTGTATGTGCAGTATGAGTTGGAAAAACAAATGCATGGCAATTAGAAAACTGAACCAATTTATCTGGTGAATAAGGATTATCTATCTGACCAGCAAATGAGGCACATGCAATAGGCCAAACTTCAGAACTCTGCATAAGCCAATCAACCTGATGCCTTGTACAGGGTTGTACTATGACATCAGAATCTTTTCCAAAATATTTTTTATTGTTATCTCTGCCTAACATAATCATATCTGCTACAGTTGCACAGTTTGGATTAAGAACCTTCTTGGGGGATGAGGGAAGATGAACCCATAATATGGGTGCAGTTTGCCAAAAAACTGCCGTAGGAGTTAGTTTAGTGTCAAAAATAAGAAAAATATAAAGGCTTAGAATAATTAATATGAGTTACAAATTGGGATGAAATAGCACTCTCTACCTTCTGTAAGGCTATTCTACCCTCCTCTGTTAGAGCCCTGTCAGACTTAGGGTCAGGATCTCCCTTGAGAATATCAAACAGAGGCTTCAATTATCTGGTCGTGAGTTTCAAATATGGTCGTAGCCAATTAATATCTCCCAGTAGTTTAAGAAAATCATTCTGTGTCTTAAGGGAATCAGTCCTCAGTGTGGCTTTACTATTAATAATACGTGGACCATTAATCTGAAATTCTGAATAAGTATATGGATCTTGTAATTGCATCTTTTCTGGTGCTATTTGTAACCCTGCAATCTGTAAAGCTGTTCTAAGGTCATCAAAGCACTGGAGTACCTGTTTTCCATCTTTTCCAGCTATCAAATTATCATCCATGAAATGAACCATGTAGATTTGCTTCCACATAGTTCTAACATCCTCTATGGCAGAAGCAACAAACTTTTGGCACAAGGTAGGACTGTTAGCCATACCCTGTGGCAAGACCTTCCATTGATATCTTTTCATAGGTTCTCTATAGTTTATAGAGGGAACACTGAAAGCAAAGTGCTTTCTATTATTAGGATGCAAGGGGATATTAAAAAAAAACAGTCTTTTAAATCTATAACTATGTTATAATAACCTAAAGGTATTACCACTGGTGTTGGCAGCCCAGGTTGTAAGGCTCCCATCCTAATCATGGTCACATTAACAGCCAGCAAGTCTTGCAACAATCTCCACTTTCCTGACTTTTTCCTAATGAAAAATATTGGGGTATTGCAGGGAGAGTTACTCTCTTCTAAATGTCCTGCCTGTAATTGCTCCTGCACTAGCAACTGGGCAGCTTGTAATTTTTCGGTCCACTCAGATGGGCAAGACCCCCTTTCCAGGTGATGGGATCCGCACAATGCCCTAGGGGTGCAGCTGAAACAGTAGCCCCCATCAAAAATACCCCAAGTCTCTTCTTTCATTGTTACCATAAACCTCAATAGGATGAGTAATTCCATCTTCACTTTTTGCTAATTCTTTCCTTGGGGAAAATCCAGAGTTTATCATTTAAGCTGTAATTACTTCATTAGGGCTGCACATAATCAATTCCAACTGAGATTACAGATCTTGGTCCCAGAGATTAATAGGAAGGCCGGAGATGACTTAGAGTTGTATATTCCCTGTATGTCCTTCTTTATCTTTCCACGTCAGCACCTTAGAGCTTTGCTGTGGATTTTGACTTTGGCCAATACCCCTTAAGTTGGTTAAGGTTGGGGTCAGAGGCCAGGTAGCAGGCCAATCACTTTGTTTTAGGATAGTCACATCAGCTCCTGTATCAACCAAGCCTTGGAATGCCTTTCCATCTAGCCATAGTGTCATCATAGGTTTTTGTTTAACTATGGGCTGTACGCAGTATGCATCATAGGAACCAAAGCCATAATCCCCTCTTTTAGGATTCTTATATTTGTGATTAGTAGGGTACAATGGAAGTGACAATAGATGAGCTATCCTCTTTCCTGTAGGAATGGTGATTATATTCTGGATTGCCTGTGCCATTACCTTAATCTCACCCTGATATTCATTATCTATAACTCCAGGAAAAAATTGTAGTCCCTGCATAGTAGTACCGCTTCTTCCCACTATCAGGCCAAACATATTTGGATAAAGCAGTCAAAACACTCCAGTGGGTAAGGCCTGAGGTCCCATTTCTGGGGTTAATACTGTGTGGGTGGCAGAACTGAGGTTCAGTCCTGTGCTTTCTGGTGTTGCTCGACTAAGTTCAGAAAGGGATTGGTGTTTTCTGGTATGACACTGACTGCTCCATAAGCCTGTTTCGGCTTGCATTGGTTCATGGCCTGGATCTGGCCCCTGTTCCCGCTTCCCTGATTATGGGAAAGGGTGTTTCCTTGTGCATCTGTCTTGGACCTACATTCACTAGCCCAATGACTTCCACGTTTCCAACATGGACAGAGTACAGGATGTTTGCTGGGCTGTCTCTGGGTTAACTCATTTTCTGCCTTGTAATCTCTTGCAAAGTGTCCAGGCTTGCCACATTTAAAACAGGCCTTTTTATCTCTTCTTGCCAAAGATTCTCTTACTGATTGTCCTTGCATGGCAGCAACCAAAGCTAAGCCCTGTTGGTAGGAGGGACCTATTTCAGAACAGAATCTGATATACCCTGTAAGTTCTGTCTTTTTCCTATAGGTTCTAATGGCTGCTTGACAGGCATAATTGGTATTTTTATATGGAAGTTGTTTCACATAATCTACACCTGCCTCTGCACTACCAAAAATCCTCCCTGCTGTTGTCATTAATCGATGAACAAAGTCAGAAAATCGATCATCAGGCCCTTGTTTGACTGTTGTTAAAGATGCACCAGGGTCTCCCTTTACTGCGAGTGTACGCCAAGCCTTCATGGTTGCATTTTGAATTTGAGCATATAAACCTGGGTCATATTGCATCTGGTTATCACTAGAAGCAAATTGCCCTTCTCCTATTAAGGCATCAAAGGACTAACCATTGCCTGCCTGAATGTTTCTACTAGCTGTCTCTTTACAATTCTCATGATATTCTGATTTTCAAATAAGATAGTCTCCACCACTAAGAACTGCTCTCACTAACGTATTCCAATCACTAGGAGTCAGCCAGTCCTCTGCCACAGACTCTAAAATTGCAAGAGTAAAGGGAGCAGTGGCACCGTATTGAGATATGGCATTCTTTAATTCTTTAATAATTTGAAAATTAAACTCTGTATGATGTCTCCAAGCAACCCCTTGAGTGTATCTGGTCTCTGACATAGGGAAAAATCTCAGTGTCTCCCTTCTCTGGCTAATCTGTAGCTGAACTAAAACTAGAGGAGAGGGACTGCTTTTGGACACCGGGTTTAGGATTTTCATCCGGGGGATTTTCGCAGTTGGTCTCTCGAGATTTTTTCCCTCTCCTTAATATTTATAGCTGAATAATTAAGTCCTGATACTCTTTTTCCAACTCTATTAGTTGTTTAAGAATAGAAATTTTATCCTGTAACTCCTTTCTGGGATCTATAACCACTGTCTCTACAATGGGAGCCTCAGGAAGTAGAAGTACATTGGGAGAGGGCCTTTCAGAGTCATAATATTTAACTGTCTCTTCCTCTAAGCCTTGTTGCCAAGTCATAAGCTTCTCTTTATGTTGTAATTATAATTGTAATATCTTAACTTCTTTTTATGTTGTAATTGTACTATTGCAGCGTCTGCCTTATTTTGATTTGCTAACTTTAGTAAATTATCTTCTAGGCTTTGTTTCCAAATTTTATCTCTATCTCCTTGCTGTTGCTTATTTTGACCAGTAAAATCCTGTACCTTTAGTTCTAATGTTACTTGTAATCTCTTTTCCAAGGCAAGGAATTTTTTATCTAGGGCCCTGTCTTCTGAGAAAAGATAGTAAACCAAGAGAATAAATATTTCCATACTGATAAATGATAAGGAGTTTATGTTCCGTAAGTTGATTCCTATCAAATCATTTGAAATAACATCATATAAAGCCCAAAATATATCCATTGTTTTGGTCATCTTTAAGTATCAAAAGGTTACTTGGTCTGGAGTTCTCAGTTCACTGTTTCTGCTTGAAAAACGACCTCACAGGCAGCTGAGTTCTCTCCTTGCAGTTTTTAGAGGGCACTGAAACTTTGTAACTTTCTTAGACGCTCAGACCCACTCAGCTTTCCATACACGCTGGTGGTGCAGCCTAGAAGGCTGCTGAGCCGTATTCAGAGATTAGGGTGCAATGAACTTTTATCTCAGGTTAGTTAAGTCCTAAGTGAACTACTCTATTTCCCAGCTATGAGATTTCCTACGACCTGTGGTTTTCTAAGCCACGTTCTCCTCCTCCTTCTTGTCCTTCCACCAACGGCTCTCCAAGCTCTCCAACTTCCTATGTCACCTTTCTTGGTCTCTTTTCCCTAGACCTCTTGTTGATTGCCAAAAATGTTGCAACCAGCTCTGCATTACCTGGCTTGAGACAAAAGACCTAACAAAAATTGTTACAGCTTGCTCCAGTCTTTGGGTCAGGGTCTAGAGGGAGAGAGATAAGGGGAAGAGACACTAAGAATGGAGATAAGACAGAGGTTCTGATCCAGTCTCAAGTCTAGGCTTTTATTGAAGGGAAATCTGGGGTATTAATACACTTTTGCCACACCCCTTTTAGGCATGTGGATATGACATAAGCCTTGGAGGCATGGCTAGCACATACATCTTAGAGGCATGGATAGCTGTTTTCTAGCCGCTTTCTGTTAAAAGTCAGTTCCCAACAGTGGACAAACAGGGATTTAGAAAGAATAACATCAGAATCATATATTTTATTTATCTCAGTTATTGATGGAGACTCCCCACATAAAATCTTATAAGGTGTTAACTTAAATCATAACCCAGAACAAGGCAAAAGGAAGGAGGACTGTCCAGTCATCCCCAGCCTGTCTCTAAGGCTAGTAATAGTTTTATTCATCTTTTTTTTTTACCTGTCCTGAGATCTGGGGTCTGTAAGTACAATGTAATTTCTAATTAATCTCTAGCTAGGTGGCCAGTCCCTGACTTACCTGGGCAACAAAAGCAGATCTATTTTCAGATCCATTTATCTTGGGTATTTTAAACCTGGGAAGTTTTCTTCTAAGTCACCACATTGGCAGTCTCAGCCTTTGTATGAAAGGCTTTTTATTCAGCCAGAAAACGTATCTATAAAAACTAATAAATATTTTTTACCATATTTTGCAGGTTTGACTTTCGTGAAGTCTACTTCTCAGTAGGCCCCAGGTGTATTTCTTTGAAGTCTTCTTCCTGTATGATATCTTACATACCAGGTGTTAGTCAGAGCACAGGCCTCACCGGTTTTTTGTTGTTGTTGTTGTTGTTGTTGTTGTTTATTTTTACCATTTCAGCTATATCAGATAAGTTCACCACATAAAATTGGGAGGACTTTATCAAGTTCTTTAACTGTTTAGTTCTTAGGTGAGCTAAACGATGTAAATTTGTCACATATAACTTTGTCTTTCTCTCTGTGGAAGGAGTATTTTTAACATGGACATCAAGATATTTTTTTTAGGACTTTCAACAGTCAGGATCATAGTTTTTTGAGCAGTCTTTTTAGCAGTCACCTGATTTTTTTTCATCAACGGTATCCTGGGTTTTCTGATATCCAGGACAATGACTTTTTAGCAGTCCCTTCTGTCTGTAAATTGTCTGGTGAATATTGGCAGTGGCAAAAGCATATCTTTTCTGGCAGGCTGTTCGCACAAATCACTTGTTTCCCATCTACTACTGCTGCTCCCACCATTCACTTACCTTTAACCAGGAAGCTGCTTTTATCAGTATATCCATTTGGGCTTCTTGGCCAGGGCTGGTCTTTTAGGTCACTTCTAGGACCTGTTTCTTCCACCAGGATGTCGAGGCAGAGGTAGACATGGGCAGAGTAATCAGCTTCAGGCAGTAAGGTGGCAGGATTCAGCATGACCGAGGAGGCAAAGATCACTCTTTCATGTGGGCATTAGTCATCTATCAGTCAGGGGGCTGCCGGATAATGTTCTCAAGGGAGTGGGGTCCCAGAACAGTTGTGTGTTGTCTCAGAGTCAATTTATCAACATCTTTGTAAAAGTCAGCAGTGTCTAGAAACTGTCTCATTTTTCTTAGTTCTTTGTAGGCCTTTAAGTGTAATCAAATGTAGTTCTTGTCTTCTTTAATCAGTAGCAGGGGAGTGTTCCACAGTGACTGGCAAGGAACCAGAATGTTTCTCTGGCTTCACTCACGACTCATTGGATACTGTCTCACTCTAATAGAGGAGGCACTGGTTTTAGTCCAAATTTTTGGAAATTCTGTTAAACATTTATTAATGTGAGGGCTTCTTGCTGTTCTGGAAGCTCATGTAGCCAGTACTCATCTTTCAGTTTTAAGGCCAATATCATAGAAGTGGGGGTTCTTTCAAGACACCTCTGGTCTTGTCTGAGTAAACTTTAACTTTGCCTTTCTTCAACAAAGGCATAGGACACTCAGCAATAACCAGAATGAGATTGTTTCTGCCTGGTTGCCCCTATAACCATTGTCCTCTTGGTTTTTAATTTTCTCAATGATTGTTTCAGAACTGAATATTCTGCCCCAGCATCAAGTAGAAAGTCCATAGGGTTACCCTCCACATTTAGGGTTACCCTGGGATCGGGGAGGAAAGCCAAACCCTGTCTCCTCTAATCATCACCCTCAAAAACCAGAACCTTAGGGGCTGTTTTTCTTCTTTGGGCATTCCCAGTCCCAATGTCCTCTCTCTTTGCAATAGGCACACTGGTCTTTCTCCAGCAGACTTTGCTGTACTTCTCTACTTCTACTCAGCCTTGGCCCTTTGTTGTTCATATTCCCTATTTGTCTAAATCTTGTCCTATCCCTGTCATTTTCTCTTACTACTTTGGCCAGAATCCTAGTAAAATTCTTGCCCTGTCTGTGATTCCACTTATCCTCTCTCTCCCCACTCTTTTCTTTCTCTTTCCTGCCTCTCTTCGTCAGTTTCACTCTTATGACATATTTTCTCTGTCTCCTTAACAAGATCCTGCAAAGTATAGTCCTGCAGTCCCTCTATACACTGCATCTTCTTACTTGTCACCAGAGCCTAGCGGGGTAAACTGTCAGCCACTCCCTACCTGTAGTCTTGTTGAAGTCTCAGTCTGGTCGGTTAAGGGGGCTTCTAACAGGATCTTTTCTCTTTCTTCTGTGGTAAAGAGAACCTGTAAAAGCTGCTGGCAATCATCCCAGGTAGGCTGGTGGAAAAACATTAAAGACTCTTCCAGTCCGGCCAGACTGTCAGGGTTATCTGAAAAGAAAAGGTGATTAATCTTCCAGTTTAGTCTGTGTCTTGTTTCACAGAAAGCCAGGGCTCAGGAGCCTGGCTTTCTTTTTCTCACCCAAGGTGGTGGATCTTGGACGAGGTCGTGCTACAGATTAATATATGGCTGTTGATTGAGATATGACCCTGGTTCTTCTTGAAAAATAATAGCTTTAACTGTAAAACTAATAGTTAAGTCAAAAGTCTCTTCTGGCAACCAGTCAACATCAAAAGTCAGTCACTCTGAGTCACAGAAAAATCTGTCATGTTCTTTTCTTTAGCTCAACTGATAAATTATGTGCTCTGGTTCTAACTTTAGTCCAATGGTCTAGGGTTAAACTTTAGTCACAGTCTGTCTGATCATCGCAATTAACATAAAACCCATACAAAACAAACACACAGAGAGACTAACAGAAACCTGTTTCAATCACGAGGGCCAGCCAGGAAGGATTCCCTGTCTTCCTTGGCACCCCGTGCCAGCCCGGAGGGATTCCATGTCCTCCTCGGAATCGGTGGGAACTCAGACGTCCATGGGGGTCCCTTTGCCCACCCAAGGACATCTCCCTGAGGCTGCAGCTGGTGATTTTCTTAGCACATCTGCCAATCACTCTGTTCATCTCTTCTCGAGACAGAACTGGCTGCAAACAAATGCAAAAAACTGAAAGTATTTTTACAGAACCAGCTTACTGAGACAGCACAGACAAGAAAATTAGCCCAAAACACAGCAAAACACAGAAACAGAGAAAACAAATTGGCCAAAACACAGAAACATACCTCCAAGTAGGTTCTTAGAGTTTAGGGTGGTCACAGTTTCCTGGTCAGGGAACCAAATTTTGAGGCCCCTATGAAGGGAGGAGCTCACCCAAGCCTCAGGAATTTGAGGCCACCCATTAACTCTCAAGACATCAAAATTGATGTAATCAGCAAGAGGTATATTTTTATCAGTATACTGAGATCAAGTCCCATGACCCATGCAGGGGCCATGGGGTCTGATCCTGGGGCTTTGGAGACAGCGAGAATTTGAAGGCAAAAACCACAACTCAGGGGGGGGAACCAGAACCCAGGGAAAGTGAAGGAGGATTATTGGAGACCACCTGTGGAAAGTTTCAGTCCATTACTCAGTTTGTGAAAGGGTCCAAGGAAGAGTCAGGGAGAACATTCTGTATGGGCTATTCTCTAAGAGCCTGTAAGTAGTCAGCAATCTATCTTGTGGTCAGCCAAGTTCCTAAAACACAGAGCTCATGATCAAACTGCCCAGCACTCTTGTTTCTGCCCAGCCTACTAGAGGATTTTAAAAATTTTAACCCTTTCAGTCCAGGGATCCTTGAGGGACAAGTGATACATGCTCATTGAGCTTTGTGTCTAGGTGCCTGTTATTTTGGGTCCACTTAAATCCCTTCAGAGATATTTGATTTGCGTGGGTGCCTAGCCCCTGCTTAGGAAAATGGTTGAGTGTGTTCTAGAATATAAAAAGAAAGATCCATGGTGAGAGTGACTTGAAAACTTTGGAGGAAGAAAGGAGAGCAAAGTGTCCCCTGAGGGCTGCATGGTGGTTGGTGAAACGCTGGGGTGTGGTGGAGGTGAGGTGGAGGGTTAGAGAGAGGAGAGAGATTGTGAGGGAGCTGGAATTAACTCATAATGGTTGCTTGGTTTCCTGGTCAGTTGCCTGTAGATACTTACTTAGCATGTGCTTAGAACTGGGGGCCCAAGGCCAGAGCTTGATTTTCAAGTGGGCAGGTTGAGATGGAATATTCATTTCTTCTTTTGATATGTCCTTGTCCTCAGTTCAACATGTTTCATGACCTGCAGGTGAAATTTTGGAAGTGGGTGGCCAGCCACTCTTGGCCTCTGAGGCGGACAGATGACTGTATGACTTTGTGGGCAGCATCCACCCAAACTCAAATTGATGGGTACTGAGATACCAACCTGTGTGCATGGTTAAGTAGACAATTTTTTTCAGTGTGTGGGAGGGGGCTTCTTTTCACTTCACAGTGCACTCCGGGCTCACACCAGAGAAACTGATGGCCTCAGGGACACACAGAGCAGCACATCCATTGCCCTGGGTCCAGTGCAAGGCCTCCTGCTGCTATGTGGGAAGCCAATGTTGGAACTAATGCCAATGGAGAAGGTTAGTTCGTCCCCCCAACCCCTGTGGTCTCTGTTCTCATTACCCTGTTTTCTGAGCTTTGATACCATCACCTGGCTGCCCTACCAGCTGAGGATCATCCTGGGAGAGCCTTCTTTCTAGGTGACTTGACCTGGCAACTTGTTAGAGTGTAACCAGGGACAGAGGAGTCTGCATCCCCAACAAACTAACTGGCCTTCAGCTTAGGGCACCTTTGTGTGGGTGGGGTCAGGCAGCCACAGGCTGGGTCAATCTCTGTGCCTTGCCAAGTCCCAGTGTTCTGGCTGGGCACTGAGTTGGCAGGTACAGCTCCTGGTCCTCAACTCCAGGCATTTGATTCCGATGCTCTGCCCCTAGGATCCAGATTGCCATAGTGTTTAATTACAGCTCTCATAGGATCCATTGCAAGTACCTGCTCAAGCCTCTTACTGCTTGCCACCCTCCTGCTGGAACCTTCAGTGACTGACAAGTGCCTTGCAGTTGAGAAGTGCCTGTGCTGTGTGACACTTACATCTCCACCATGAACTACCTCCTGTTCTCCTGACACGAATTCACCAACATCCATAATCCCAAACATTATAGGATGGAGAAAGCATGCACACACAAAATTGCAGGAGCATTCTCCTGTTTGAACTCCTGTACACACACACACACACACATACACACACACACACACACACACACACACACACACACACACACACACCACGCAACAACATACAAAATTATACCTTAGGCATTCCCAGTGTCCTGCATGGACACCCAACTCTGGCCAATGGAAGCCCCAGTGCTTGG
>JANHMN010000931.1:0-14154 GCA_030674055.1 Rhabdomys pumilio
GTGTGTGTGTGTGTGTGTGTGTGTGTGTGTGTGTGTGTGTGTGATTTATCCTTGTTGCCTGTCTCCTATACCTGTCCCTAACAAAGAGCTTTGTCTGAATTTACTGAACTGCACAGAAAACATGGTACAGGAAAAAAATGAGAAATCCCTTTTTATAGAACATTTTAAGTGAGTTTTATAAGGGAGAAAGTTATTTCACAGACCCAGAATAGCCCTCTATGATACAATCAAATATTACTCTTGACCTATACTCATGCGTCTTTTGACAATTATCAGGTATTTGTTGTTCAAGGATTTTATCAACCTATTGGCTGCAGATAATTGTCATAACATACACATACACATATATTATTCTGGGTTGGGCCATGGAAGAGCACATTGTTTAAGTTTAAAGTGAAACATTTTGCTTAAGTTGTGAAATCTGATTACATGGGCAATCAAAAGAGTAGTGGGGTGGTTACCTCTTAAAGGTAGGTTAAACTTAAACAGGTGGAGTACCTGTTTAAGTGGTGACTAACAGGTTATTATGGTTAGTAAAGTATATTGATAATTTCAGTATCAGATTTTTTTTTGGTGAAATTACTCTGGAGCATTTCTATAAGAGATGTTTCTGATTCCTCATTTGCTTAGTAATTTAGCTCTCTTCAGCATTGTGCTGTGAAGCTACAGAATATTCTGTCACCGAAGTATCATGTTGTTTAGATTGTGATTATTTCCTATGGTTGTTATTTTAGCAGGCAATTAGCTCTGTTAGACTCTGCCTATTAGTTTCACTTTTGTGTGTGTGGTTTCAATGTAATTTCTGGTTTTAAATTATTTGCATTGATATTCCCAGATGTGAAAAGTGGTTGATCTAAAACCTGGACCATAGTTAAAAGTTTAGTTCTGCCCTCTTTCTGTGGTATTCAGGGATCATATTCACATGTGTAGTTAAGGAATGAGCCCTGTGTTGTGTACATTACCAACTTTACAAGATTGCTTCTTTGCGATGCCTCTTCTTTTCAATCTTTCCAATGCTTTCCAATCACCATAACCTCTCCCACCCCTGTCTTTCTGGACAAAAAAAAAATGGAGAATAGTTTCCATGATTTTACCACGCATTTCTTTTGTCCAGGGAGAGGAGGAGGATGGGAGAGAGGAAGAGAGGGAAACAGGGATGCAGAAGAAAGAGAGAGGGATAGAGGAGACAGGAGAGAAGGGAGAAAGAAAGAGAGAGGAACACAGAGAGGGAGAGAGGAAAATAGAGAGAGAAGGGGAAAGGAAGGGAGACATAAAGATTGAGATAGAAAAAGAGAGATAGAATTAGAGATAGATGATAGATTAGACAGACAGACAGACAGACAGACAGACAGACAGACAGACAGAGAACAAAAATATACACTGTGATATGGTCTCCATATTCTCAGAGTTCTCTGAATTAGAGGAGCTCTCTTTTGTTGGTGTCTGAGCAACTTCCAGTTTGTCACTACTCTCTCCAGTATTTCTGTTATGAATGATAGGAATGAAGAAAGAACACAGAAAAAAACTCTTCATAAGCAAAGGCATGGATTGCCCTCACTCTTTTTGTTCTTGGAGATTTTCATTTTTATTTTATACAAGGAGGTGCTTTTCCTGAATGTATGTCTTCACACAGGTGCATGCAACACCCAAGAAGGTGAGAAGAGGGTATTAGATCTTCTAGAACTGGAATAGCAGATGGTTGCGAGCTTCTATGTGGGCGCTCGGAGCCAAACCCAGGTCTTGTAGAAGAGCAGCCAGTGCTCTTACCTACTAAGCTGTCTCTGCAGTACCATACATTTGATAAAATTCTTCATTTTTCAATGTTCATAGCAAAAGTGAGAATTTCATCAGGAAGTTTTGCTTTCTGCCTATCCAGAGAACATTAATTGATGTCAGGGCATATTTACCTTCAGGCCAATAGAGAAAGAAAAAAAAATCTGTTAACACAGCTATTTGGTAGTTATATTTCTTTTTCTTTCTTAAAATTATATTTATTTATGTGTGTATATGTATGTATACATGTATATTCAATCATGGTAGATTTATGGAAATTCAATGACAACAGCTTGAGTGAATCCAATCTCTCCTGCTACCATGTGAGTCCTAGGTACTGAACACAGATTTTCAGGCTTGGTATCATATGCCCTTACTCTCTGAGCCATCTGCCCTTCCATCTTCTGTGTCCTTTAAGTATTTTAACCCTTTTTGTACCCTTTTAGCATGTATTCAGATGTCTGCACCCTGTGGGTTCCTGAGAAATCACTCAATCTACTGTGAATTTGATCCATTTGTGACTAAAGAAAATTTGTAGTAAATTTATCTATTTATTATATTTTGTCTACTATCTCTTTATTTTTAACAATAAAGTTTATGGTACAGATTTTAATTTGCCAATAGCTGTACATGGCAGTAAGTCTTAAAAATGCATACATTTGTCTAGTAAGTAAAAGGCCCTGGATTCAGAGTCCAGTACTAAAAATAAGAACCAAAGCATTGGTGTTTCATCATTACACACACATTATAGATGTTAATACATCAAGTAAGTGATGAAGGAAAAAAATAGTTGGTTCCATGTGACCCCATAGCACAGAGCTTCCCTTATCAATAAGGAGACATGCAGTTTTGAAGTAACCAAAGGCAATTCTTACAACTGACAGCTTTCAGAACCTTTGTGGTTTTAGAACCTTGTAACCAACCCAGCTGCATTTGGAAGAAAGTGCATATTGCAAGCAGCAGTGTACTGTAATCCTCAGCATCACCGCTTGCTGTTGTTACAAGGAGTGAAATATACTTATCAGACTGCCTGGACTTTGAACATAGTTAAAAAGCCAGCAGCATCCCACCTCCTGCCCAACAGTGTGCTGGTAGACTCAGAAAACAACTTCACTCCTTGAACCATGACTCCTATGCCTCTCTGTTAGCCATAGCAAGCGCTCATCATTATATTAAAAGCTAGAGAATAGGAGGCGGGAGTAAAATACCTGCTTCAAGCATTTTTTTCCAAAAATAAAAAAGACAAAAAATAATATTCCAGTGTATTCTGCACTCTGAAGTTCAATGCTTCACAATCGCCTAATTGTTCATCAGCCTCACAAAGAAATGCCTTTTATTTTCTCCAGGCACTTAGAGATGACTAAGTGTCACTTAGTCAATTGCCAGAACAAAGAAGTCAATTTATGGATCACATTTTCTCTGTTTCGTTATTCTTAAAAATAATTCACTTTATTGGTTTAGTGTTCTGGAAAGGTGAGGGATTGACAGGCCCCAAGTACAGAAATATCCCAAAGATCCAGGTTGCACACACACATTTCTGCTTAAATCAAGAGGTGAAAAGGTAATTCCTACCATTCTCTCAGTTGAGAACAACTCTACAATTGAAGCAATACTACGAACTCCTGACTTCACCCAGGCATATTGCTCTCACCTAAGGTCATATGTCCATTTTCCTTCCACACCAGTCCTGTTGATGAATTAGGCTGCTGATCAACCATAGCTCTGGAGGCACATAAAGGAGTAACTTAGCATTGCAACATAAAAATTCTAAAAGATAATGTTTTTAGCTTTTCTGTAATCAAAAACAGTGCTACCACTGGAGAAAGTTAGAAAATATACAGAAATAGGGTAAATGTTAACATACCTATAATTCTACAGAACCATATATATATATATATATATATATATATATATATATATATATATATTTAATGTAATCATGATTTTTATGTACACGTCTGTGTGGCAGGAATTTCCTGTATTTGCAGTGGAGCTCTGTCATTGAATAAGGAAAAGAGGCAGGGCTAGGGTTGGGAGGAGAGAAGAGAGAAAGGGGAGAGGAGGCAAGATGGCAGCCAATGTACGTGTCTCTAGCAGTCTCAAGTAGTTATTCATATCAAAAGGTTAGGTAATTTGGATAATAATTCTAATTGTGTGAGCATCTTATGGATTGAGTATTTGATGATATATAAATCTATTTGGTTAATCTTTAAGCATTAAGAACCTTATTTCTACTGGGTACTGGGAATTGTTATATCTACCACATGGGAGTGGCAGGGTTGGCTCAGGAACCATGCCTAGTGTCGTGGAGGCCATGGAGCTGATCAGTGGAGGCAACAGCCATGCCATTTTCTCATGTGTTCTGGGCTGGCCCCACTGGCCAGCCGGTGCCACCTTTAGTGTGGGAACTTAGAGCGGGAACATGGTGGCCAGGCTGGGAGCTAACTGGACGCTCCTTTTTTAAATGCCTCCCGTAACAGTCTGTATTTATAGTAACAAATTATAGCCTTATTAACATTGTATAACATTTTCTGCATATGAACATTTATAGATCTCATCAAAGAGTTTTCTAAAGTGATTTTTAAAATTGAGTATACCTTTGTCTATAAAACCAACTCAATCTTATTGAACAATTAAATGATTCACAATAGTGTGATTATTGCAATAGCCCTGGAATACCACCCTGGTGTATATGCTTTTTATATATTTCTGCTTATTTCCTAGGAATAATTTCTTGTGATGAGTTTATTTTAAATAAATATGAAGGAAAATTGCTGCGTCTGAATTTTCTAACCCACTATCCTAATAAGAAGGCTTGTTTATTTTGTATTGACTATTGAATTTGTTTTTTGTTTTCTGATATTTTAGACAAGGTCTTTTGCAACCTTTGCAGGCATGAAACTCATTCTATAAGCCAGGTTAACTTCAAATTCACAGAGATATGACTGTCCTTGCATCCAAGAATGGAATGATTATAACATTTTGAATGATCAAAATCTTAGTTTAAAAATCAATGATCAAGGATGCCTTAAAGGCCAAGCTATTTTATCTTTCTATAAGGTTCTATACAATATTAAATTTATCATTAAAGAATGTGTTATGAATTATTAACTTTTATAATTTTACATATTCATTATCTTTTTTATATATCAGTAAATTTATTAAATAGTGTTGTTACTCCAAATACACTCATGTTAGCACATTACATAAAAGAGTGAATTCACATAGCCACATGTGTCCTTCTATAGAAAACATCACTCATTACAGAATAAGTAGTGGTGCTCACTTCTAAAGCAAACATGAAGCATAACTTTCAAATTGAAAACCCTGAGGAATCTGGTGAAATGTGGAGAAATTTGGAGAGAAGAAGAAGAACCCTTCTGTTCTTGTTTAATCGTTTACCCAGTGCGATGTAGAACAAAAACTGCTGAGTGCAATCTCTGGTCACAAGCAGAAATATCTCATTGTATTCAATCTATTCTTTACTTTTAATGCAGGAGGCTTTTTTGTATGCAGAGTGAGCACAGCCACAAACTGTGATTAGAAAAGCTGCTTGTTTAGCAGTTTCAAAGGGAACTAACATGGCAATCAAACATGGAAAGAGCAGATGGAAACTTATTTTAGGACACACAGCAATAATAGAGAAATTAGGGAGCAATTAAAACAGGAAAAAATCAGTTTGGCTAAAATTGAATCCAAAGTTATTTCAGCTCAGTTCTTAATTATGTTTCTTCTTAAACCAAGGTTTGAAGAGTAAAATGTGAATGTTCTCTCAGCAAGAAAGGCACAATGCAGTATGACATGCAGTGATTCTCAAAACAGTCATAAAGACCTGCACGATTAGTTAAGGCTTACACTTAATTTTAAATGATCAAATCACTTGGAGCTATACTTAGAATATTGGTAGAGACCAGCTGGAACCGAAACTTGTATTTATCCTTGAATATTCAAAGTTAGCTACTTCTAAAATTCAAGTCTGCTTAGTTTTTCAATTTAATGATTCTTGGGTATGAATTGCTCAGACATATTTTTACCTTCTGTATTAGGACAAATATATGTGGTCTTAGGAAGCAAGACCTCTGTGAGTCATTACTTCATGATTTGAATGGAAGATACTAAGACACAGGGGTCATTTCAGACACCAATTAAATAATGCAAACAAATGTCTGAACAGGAATAGCTCTAACTGTGAATGATTCATTAAGTGAGGTAGAGGTATCTTGAGATTCTTGAATCCTTGCACTGGTAGTGTTGACGTTTATTTCAGAAGCCTATAGATGTGCTCTGAGGATAACAGCCGGTAGAAGACTGGGGATTTGCCAGTGTTAGTTAATACTAGGGTCTCAGTTGAAGCCCCCTGATCATAGGAATTCATCATGGAGGTGCTCTCAAACAAAACCAAAACAGAAAAGAAGTGAGATAGGACAGAAGCTGAAGCTAAGGGAGTGGCTTCTTCCACCTTCAAAAGGAATTCTGGAGAATAAGTTTTACTCTTTCAACCCAGGGTGGTACTACACCTTCAGGGAAGCTGGGGTTAGATTAAACCAACCAAATGCTTCATTAGCCTCATAGGGATTGATGTTCTATGAATTACTTCTAATGTTCAGAAAATGTTTACTAAATTGAATGTGTACTGGTTGTACACATTCATGGTGGGGCTGGGAGGACTAAGTGATAGATCTAGGAGAAAGCTCTATGAGTACCCACTAATTTGTAATTGTACTAAAAAGAAAAGTTAAAAATTAGTTAGAGGTGAGATACCCTACATCACTGGATAATGCTGTTCTGAGAGGCTACTGCATAACAGACAAAAATCTCAAAGTGCATCCTCAATGACAGACTCCCTTCAGCAAAGCACAGTACTTAAACCTCCCTAAATAGTACCACAAACTGGACCAAGTAGGCAAATGCCTGAGCATATGTGAAGCATTTTTTTTAAAGCACCAGCAATACTTACTGTGAGGTGTTTAGAAAGACCTTAGAAGCTATTATCATTGCTCTCGGTTTCCCTATCAGAACTAGATGATAGGGCTCTATTTCTTTTTTTCTTTTTTGGTTTTTTGAGACAGGGTTTCTCTGTGTAGCCTTGGCTGTCCTGGAACTCACTCTGTAGACCAGGCTGGCCTCGAACTCAGAAATTCACCTACCTCTGCCTCCCAAGTGCTGGGATTAAAGGCATGTACCACCACTGCCCGGCTAGGGCTCTATTTCTAAAATCATTGTGTATCTTGTTATAAAATATAGAGACAGCAAGATGAAAAATTTATCTTGTTGCGTAACTTTCATTGTACCAGAAGGCTACTATGGCAGATAATGCATAAGGGTGGTTACTCAGGTGTAACTACTGCAAACTAACATGCTCGCCTATGAGACAAGATGTTCTCACTGCCACAAGGTTGACACAACTATTGTTTGGATAACTATTTACTCTTGAACTGGGTTTGAAACCTGCTCTGCTAGAGGAAATATATCCCTAATATTAGAAATGCAGTTAAAAAAAACATAAGAAATTCATAGACCCAAGATGGGATTCAAATACTTTAGTTAAATTGACATAGCACCAAACATCCTAATTTATGTTTATGCCTACAAATAGTATTATTCTCTCTATTAATCACAGAAGCATGTTCTTGCAGTGAATACTCATGGCTGCTCAAGTTGGTGAGAATAAGCGGCAAGTTTGCACAACCCTAAACTGGACATTTACCTTATCTCTAGAAATTCTCAGCGAACACTACATTGGAGAGTAGAAAGCATGTGAGAGCTGGGAGAAAGGGACAGGGATGGGAAAGACTATTGTCAGGGTCTGACATAACCATTGCAAACATTCCTCACAACACTTTCACTTGCCTGTAATTGATCTTCACAGGACGATCACTCATTAGGCAATCATGGGTCTGTGATGGATCATGGACCTACCCTGGATCCCTACTGAAGTATGACAATTGATGGATTCTTCAGAAGGTACAGTCATTGCCTTTACTGTACCAAATGATGAGTGTGCCAAGGTCCGTAGAATAGTTCCAAAGCTGAGACCACACAAATGGTACAATATAAATTAGTGGACCACAGAACAAAACAAACTCTTGGAAAGAGACCTGTATGAAAGGAGTGAGGTTGACAGAAGTGTCTGTGAGGTAAATATAAGGCAAAATCACATTCATTTTATTTCAATTACATTTTTATTTATTTAGGGTGCGTGTGTGTGTTTGTGTGTGTGTGTGTGTGAATACACTTGTGGTGGGGGTCATGTGCTGAGCCATCTAACCAACTCCAACTTACTTATGAAAGGATTATATGCTTCCAAGTTTCACATTTCTAGTTGTATCCTGTTCTAATCTGTGTTAGGAGACATAAAGATGCAGAATACTGTTAGTCACTGTTGACTACATTTGAGTAGATTCTTGAAAATATATGATCCCATCAAAGTTTTCTGAGTGTCCTGGACAGTTTTATGTCAACTTAACACAAGTCAGAGTCATTTCAGAAGAGAAACTCTCAACTGAGAAAATGTCTTCATAAGTTTAGTGTCGAGGCAAGCCTTTAGAGTGTTTTTTTTTCATAAGTACTAGATATGGAAGCATCCAGTCCATTGTGGGTGTTGCCAACCCCTGGAATGATGGAACTGGGTATTTCCATCAAGAAAGCGACTGAGCAAGGCACAGGGAGCAAGCTTGTCAGTTCTTGCCTCTAGGTTCCTGCTTTGAGTTCCTGTCCTGACATCTCTGGATGATTCATTTCAAACTGTAAGATGAAATAAACCTTTTCATTCCTGAGTTGCTTTTCATCATTGTGTTTTAACATAGCAACAGAAACCTTAATTAATTAGGGTTAGTAGTGAAGGACAGGGAATTTCTCCATGAAATTGTAATAATAAATAAATGCAAGGATAACTTCCCACCAGAGAGTGTTTGCGATAGTCTGGAAGTCATGTTGGCTACAACAGATGATTTGTTCTGACTGTTCTTTGTTTATCCTTTCCCCTCTATGTGTCATTTACCATCACACTACCCAGAGCTTTCTTAATATTTGCCTGTACATTTTGGCCATAAAATTTCTAGTTACTATGTTAAAGTCTTTGTTTCATTTTTTAATAACTTCCAGTTCTTAGCTAATACTTACAAATCATGCTTTTTATTTCAAGAACACAGTGAACACACTTGTATAGACTGTGTAAATGTGCCTGGGTGTTCCTTCAATTTGTGTAGTACTTTTTTTGTTGTGATAATTGTTTGTGTTGTCTTCTCTTCTTTTTCTTTGTCTGTGTTCAGCATATTGAATTTTGAAATTATCTATAGAAATGAGGTAAAGCTTAATTTGGTTGTATGCCTTCAAACATAATTTAATTTTGCTCTTGCCAAGCATTTTGGGGCATGTCTAGAACAAGTTTCCTTAAGTGAGTTTCAAACTCTGGGCTTTTCTATAACCCAGCTGACTTACAGCATGACTGCTGCAGTTGTTAGAAACATTGGGTAGCTTTCTGTCCATCCTCATTGCTACTGTACACTGCTAGGGTCTGAGAGTGGGGCACTTAACAAGAACTCCATCATGCCAACCAAGCTCAGGACTCCAGTTTGGTTGCTCTGGCCCAGATGAACTTTCAAGGTCCTTCTCACTTTCTGCATCTTCCTTCTAGATCTCAGAATCTTTCCAAAAATGGAAGAACCAGCCTCAAAAACTGTATCACCTGCCTCTGCGAATCCTGCTTGATCTCAATGTAATATCGCTTCACTTTCAACTTGAATTTATTTATTGTTTTCTGGTGGGTGACATGTTTTGTGAATTTCTAAGCTCTACAGCTTGTAGTTTCTTCCTTAAGAAAAATAGTATAAAACTCGATAATTGGACCTTAAGGGGCAAAACACAAAAACAAACCAAAAAACTCAGCTTGATTAGCTTCATGATAAGTCCTTCTCTGTTTGGCTTCACTCAATTCTTTGGTTGAAAGTACCTACTGTGATTTTTTTTAACCAAAAATGGAACATCATAACCCATCTTCTAAAATATGTAGTCTGTTCATTAGGCAGTGCAGTGCATTTAAACTCAAGGAGCAGGAAAACTAGCAGAGACTAGCTCTTCAAATAACATGCATCTGCTCTTTGAAGAGAGCATCAGACAAAATTGAGCCTATTATTTCTATAGTTATTTATATCTCATTCTTTTCTATTCATATAAATAAGTATCATTGATTCTGCAGGAGTTAAATGTGTGTGGCTGCAACTCCATTACTCTCTGATTTTTCTTTTGAGGGCTTCATTTTATAGTTACTAATACATATTAATTGTTCACATTAATAGATTTTAAAGTGCCAATTCCATACATGCATATATTGCTGCTCTGCTCACACTCACCCTCCCGTGACCATCTCTTATGCTCCTTTCTCCCCAGTGTCCTTACTTTACCCTAGTAGCTCATCTATTATTTTTAGCTTGATTTTTTTTTATTTCTTTCTCTAGAATCCACAAAGAGGAGAAAACATGTGATACTTCTTTTTCTGTATCTGGCTTTGTTCACTTCAAGCTGACCATTTTGAGATCATGAGTTATTTTTAAGTGTCTTTTAAAATTCCAGTTGAACATATACTTGAGAGACATTTTTATTCTAGCTGTTACATTTATTACCATTTTGCTAAAGTATAATCTGCACAGCCAGATTATTCTGTTAGAACTGTTAGAACTGTTGAGCTTATGTTAAACACAAATGGCTGTTTTTAATATTTCGCATGTGACTAAATCTCTTATGTTGTCAGTAGAAATATATCTATAAAATATTTAAAGATTAAAACTGTTAGTTTTCAAAGATAATGATAAGGAGGATGGTGCTCATGGTGGCTAAGAATATGAAATTTACAGATATAATTTCTGAATTAAAAAGCACTGTCCCTGAGCAGACTTTTTTGAGCACCTGTTTCTTTGTTTATAAAGACAGTAACTTTGTCTACCATGTGTGACTATGGAGATTACCTGATACATTCAGACATGGAACATGAAAAGTATGTTATTACAATATAGTAACTATATTTCAAGACAAGGAGGATTAATGGGGATTTTAAAGGATAATGATAAAAAAAGGACAAATTGCCAATAACACATTTCAAAATGCAAGCACTCTAAGAACAAACACTAAAGACATTTCAAGCTAAATCCAACAGATAATTCATATGGGGAGATTTGCAAGGTACAGATAACCCTCCCCAGATACACTGAACTCTTTATTTTATGACTATTAAATATATTCTATTTCCTTCCTTAATTTATGTTTTCTTCAAAAATGCTCCCAATTTGTTCCAAAGCCAATCTGTAGGTCTCAGTTGTCTGTGAGATCACAGGATAGATATTTGCTGCATGAAAAGCAGCTTTTAAAAAGCAAGGTTTTAAGGCAAAGGGTATTTTCATAAACTTATAGAGCTTTCTAATAGCATGTCAGTGACAGGTTCATGTCACATATTCACAGAGGATCCACAAGTTCATATTTGCTAAATACCATGGTACTGGTTGGGTGTGACAGAGAGGCATCCTGTAACAGGGTAAATAAAATCCTCTGTATTTCGTCCTGATGAGTTTCAGGAGAAAAAAAAAAGATAAATAGAGAAGGATAGTCCAGCTGGAGAGGACCTGTGCTATTTAACGGTGTCATTTAGTGTCTGCTGGGACTCAGAGCTATGTCAGAGAAAGAACATTTCTAAATCAAGACTCGTTAAGGAAGATGACTGTCTGGGATGGAGCTTGGGAAATCTTCACTTTTGCAAGTTCCCTATGATGATGTGACTGGGACCTGAGCCCTTCAGATGCTGAAGGCAGGTCTTGAAAACAATGTTTTTGGAGCTAGAATTAGAGTTTGTGTATTTGGAATTCCTGATGTTTTAAATGTATAGAATGCTTTACTAAAGCCCCAGAGATTGCCTCACCACAGGGGATGGCTAAAGGTACTATTCCTACTACCAGACAAATGAAGGATGTGAAAGAGGCCTCCAGAGACAACTGAAATGATCCTAGTCACTCAGAATGAGATATTAAATCTGTCTGGGTTCTGAGAGACCAATTTTTAACTTTCACTTTAGAGATGAGCCAATAATCTAGTGATCCAAAAATTCAGAAAAAAAACCCAAAATTATTTTAAGGATAATCATTCATTCCCTCTAACACTTGTGATTATGAGTATCTTAAGCAAAGGAGATTATGTGAACTCTCTCCTTTGCTTAAGATACTCACACACCCAAATCTCCCAAATTGAGTAGTCAATATGCTATTGAAAGTTTTAAAGAGATTGGGGCTATGAAAACTGACAGAATATAAGCTTAACGTCAAATTTGGACAACTGTACTATAGGAGAGAGTAGATATAAAGGAGAATTGGCACTTTTCCCTAGACTAAAATAATTCTTTGCTTATTACATTAGTATACATTTTGAGAAAGTTCTGCAAACTTTTACTGAATGGGTATGAGATTTTGTAGGGAGGGCCAGAAAGACTATTGTAGATCTGAATTGTTTGTAAACTTGTGACATCTCATACAATTGAGTGCACACATGTGCGCATGGGTGCGCGCATGCGCGCACACACATACACACACACACACACACACACACACACACACACACACACACACGTGCACAAACTTTTTACTATCTGTGCCAGATATGTGAAACCAGGAGAAGAGTTCATTAGTTTGCTGCTCTACTAGATAATCTCCTGTTAGCTGAAGTGGTGGATATTCAAACAGTTGGAGAATTTGGGAAATAGATATTTCTATAACCGAATGCTGTAGATATCAGACAAAGTGGCATTTAACATCATGGGAAAGAGAAAAAGATCATCTAGAACAAACAACCATTCTATATTTAGTGTGCAGACACGAAAAATAGCAGTTTCAATGACTTAAAAATGGTCAGAGGTTTTGTGGAACAAAATAAAAAATAGAAAATGTCATTAAAAGAGAAATTTTGTATAAGTTTGTTTTTATTATTACACAAGGTTGTATAAGGCCATTTTGTACATATAAGGCATTTTGAGCATATTCCTCCAATACCCTATACTCTCCCGTCACACACCTCACTTGCTATTCTCATTACTTCCCTTTCATCCTCAATTTGTACTCTGCTTGCATGTGAACAGTACATATAGTTTTAAGCATTCATAAAATCTACCTCCCACAATGAGAGAAAACATATAACATTCATATTTTTGATACTGATTTAATTTACTTCAATTGATATATACAGTTATAGTCTTTTTGTTGCAAGTGACATAACCTGATTCTCCTTTTTCAGTTGCAAAATATCCATTCTGTACATAGCCATGTTTTCTCCAACCACATTTTCTCCATCTTTTTCTCTATTGTTGGACACCTATGTTGGTTTCATAACTTAGCTGTTGTGCATAGCACTACAGTAAGTACGTATGTGTTGAAAGCAATTAAGCCAGAGTTGATTTTAAATGTTTTGTTCTGGTGAAGATAGAGAGTTTAAAATGTCAACCAAACATTACTGAAGAATGGAATGAATCAACATTAAATGTCCTTGCTTATTCATCTAGGCAAAGCTTGCTACAGATTCAAGCAAGAAAAGTTATTACTTGAGGTAAGTGGAAACCCAAGGAAACAGCTCATTCGTTATTGCAATTGTGTCTTGCAGAGTACTCTCCCTGCTACAACTTTCTTCTGATAGGACAAGAAGACTGTGAGGTTCTTGGTAGATGATTCTATAGATTCCTGTGGCCCTGGTTTTCCTTTTGAGCTTTGTCCACAGGAAAGAGAGGAGAAAGTGGACAACAAGGGCGTTTCACAAGTATTTTCTTTTCTGCTTCTACCTAGGAGGAGAGCTAAAGTGCTGTGAACTCGGATAAAACCACTAGGAAATTAAAGTGCTTGAAAGTAAACCAAGAAGTCAATTTAAAAGAACCCAGGGACCTTATTCCTGGAGTTCTTAATAAAATGGATGCTGTAACAGCTAATATAATATCTGTATAGGTATGTGTATGTGAGCATCATGTGTATGTGTGTGTATTTAGATTTTCTATAAGAAAATAAACTGTAGAATATCAGTAAATTCTTTATTTGATTTTTCATTAAAGATATTGATACAGTTTTGGTTAAAACGTATCATAAAATGTTTGGCCTAAACAGAATTATCAAAAGATACGTTTTAAAACAGCCTGAAACTATTGGTAGTCTGCATTCTGTGCAGAATACTTATTCATTCTAGATTACATGTGCAATGCATTCAGAAACATGAATCCATCATATTAAACACAGAAGACTCCAAGTAAGTATTCCATACATTTGCGTGTATGTGAACATGTGTGTGTGTGTGTGTGTGTGTGTGTGTGTGTGTGTGTGAGAGAGAGAGAGAGAGAGAGAGAGAGAGAGAGAGAGAGAGAGAGAG
>JANHMN010000932.1:0-14154 GCA_030674055.1 Rhabdomys pumilio
GTGTGTGTGTGTGTGTGTGTGTGTGTGTGTGTGTGTGTGTGTGATTTATCCTTGTTGCCTGTCTCCTATACCTGTCCCTAACAAAGAGCTTTGTCTGAATTTACTGAACTGCACAGAAAACATGGTACAGGAAAAAAATGAGAAATCCCTTTTTATAGAACATTTTAAGTGAGTTTTATAAGGGAGAAAGTTATTTCACAGACCCAGAATAGCCCTCTATGATACAATCAAATATTACTCTTGACCTATACTCATGCGTCTTTTGACAATTATCAGGTATTTGTTGTTCAAGGATTTTATCAACCTATTGGCTGCAGATAATTGTCATAACATACACATACACATATATTATTCTGGGTTGGGCCATGGAAGAGCACATTGTTTAAGTTTAAAGTGAAACATTTTGCTTAAGTTGTGAAATCTGATTACATGGGCAATCAAAAGAGTAGTGGGGTGGTTACCTCTTAAAGGTAGGTTAAACTTAAACAGGTGGAGTACCTGTTTAAGTGGTGACTAACAGGTTATTATGGTTAGTAAAGTATATTGATAATTTCAGTATCAGATTTTTTTTTGGTGAAATTACTCTGGAGCATTTCTATAAGAGATGTTTCTGATTCCTCATTTGCTTAGTAATTTAGCTCTCTTCAGCATTGTGCTGTGAAGCTACAGAATATTCTGTCACCGAAGTATCATGTTGTTTAGATTGTGATTATTTCCTATGGTTGTTATTTTAGCAGGCAATTAGCTCTGTTAGACTCTGCCTATTAGTTTCACTTTTGTGTGTGTGGTTTCAATGTAATTTCTGGTTTTAAATTATTTGCATTGATATTCCCAGATGTGAAAAGTGGTTGATCTAAAACCTGGACCATAGTTAAAAGTTTAGTTCTGCCCTCTTTCTGTGGTATTCAGGGATCATATTCACATGTGTAGTTAAGGAATGAGCCCTGTGTTGTGTACATTACCAACTTTACAAGATTGCTTCTTTGCGATGCCTCTTCTTTTCAATCTTTCCAATGCTTTCCAATCACCATAACCTCTCCCACCCCTGTCTTTCTGGACAAAAAAAAATGGAGAATAGTTTCCATGATTTTACCACGCATTTCTTTTGTCCAGGGAGAGGAGGAGGAGGGGAGAGAGGAAGAGAGGGAAACAGGGATGCAGAAGAAAGAGAGAGGGATAGAGGAGACAGGAGAGAAGGGAGAAAGAAAGAGAGAGGAACACAGAGAGGGAGAGAGGAAAATAGAGAGAGAAGGGGAAAGGAAGGGAGACATAAAGATTGAGATAGAAAAAGAGAGATAGAATTAGAGATAGATGATAGATTAGACAGACAGACAGACAGACAGACAGACAGACAGACAGACAGAGAACAAAAATATACACTGTGATATGGTCTCCATATTCTCAGAGTTCTCTGAATTAGAGGAGCTCTCTTTTGTTGGTGTCTGAGCAACTTCCAGTTTGTCACTACTCTCTCCAGTATTTCTGTTATGAATGATAGGAATGAAGAAAGAACACAGAAAAAAACTCTTCATAAGCAAAGGCATGGATTGCCCTCACTCTTTTTGTTCTTGGAGATTTTCATTTTTATTTTATACAAGGAGGTGCTTTTCCTGAATGTATGTCTTCACACAGGTGCATGCAACACCCAAGAAGGTGAGAAGAGGGTATTAGATCTTCTAGAACTGGAATAGCAGATGGTTGCGAGCTTCTATGTGGGCGCTCGGAGCCAAACCCAGGTCTTGTAGAAGAGCAGCCAGTGCTCTTACCTACTAAGCTGTCTCTGCAGTACCATACATTTGATAAAATTCTTCATTTTTCAATGTTCATAGCAAAAGTGAGAATTTCATCAGGAAGTTTTGCTTTCTGCCTATCCAGAGAACATTAATTGATGTCAGGGCATATTTACCTTCAGGCCAATAGAGAAAGAAAAAAAAATCTGTTAACACAGCTATTTGGTAGTTATATTTCTTTTTCTTTCTTAAAATTATATTTATTTATGTGTGTATATGTATGTATACATGTATATTCAATCATGGTAGATTTATGGAAATTCAATGACAACAGCTTGAGTGAATCCAATCTCTCCTGCTACCATGTGAGTCCTAGGTACTGAACACAGATTTTCAGGCTTGGTATCATATGCCCTTACTCTCTGAGCCATCTGCCCTTCCATCTTCTGTGTCCTTTAAGTATTTTAACCCTTTTTGTACCCTTTTAGCATGTATTCAGATGTCTGCACCCTGTGGGTTCCTGAGAAATCACTCAATCTACTGTGAATTTGATCCATTTGTGACTAAAGAAAATTTGTAGTAAATTTATCTATTTATTATATTTTGTCTACTATCTCTTTATTTTTAACAATAAAGTTTATGGTACAGATTTTAATTTGCCAATAGCTGTACATGGCAGTAAGTCTTAAAAATGCATACATTTGTCTAGTAAGTAAAAGGCCCTGGATTCAGAGTCCAGTACTAAAAATAAGAACCAAAGCATTGGTGTTTCATCATTACACACACATTATAGATGTTAATACATCAAGTAAGTGATGAAGGAAAAAAATAGTTGGTTCCATGTGACCCCATAGCACAGAGCTTCCCTTATCAATAAGGAGACATGCAGTTTTGAAGTAACCAAAGGCAATTCTTACAACTGACAGCTTTCAGAACCTTTGTGGTTTTAGAACCTTGTAACCAACCCAGCTGCATTTGGAAGAAAGTGCATATTGCAAGCAGCAGTGTACTGTAATCCTCAGCATCACCGCTTGCTGTTGTTACAAGGAGTGAAATATACTTATCAGACTGCCTGGACTTTGAACATAGTTAAAAAGCCAGCAGCATCCCACCTCCTGCCCAACAGTGTGCTGGTAGACTCAGAAAACAACTTCACTCCTTGAACCATGACTCCTATGCCTCTCTGTTAGCCATAGCAAGCGCTCATCATTATATTAAAAGCTAGAGAATAGGAGGCGGGAGTAAAATACCTGCTTCAAGCATTTTTTTCCAAAAATAAAAAAGACAAAAAATAATATTCCAGTGTATTCTGCACTCTGAAGTTCAATGCTTCACAATCGCCTAATTGTTCATCAGCCTCACAAAGAAATGCCTTTTATTTTCTCCAGGCACTTAGAGATGACTAAGTGTCACTTAGTCAATTGCCAGAACAAAGAAGTCAATTTATGGATCACATTTTCTCTGTTTCGTTATTCTTAAAAATAATTCACTTTATTGGTTTAGTGTTCTGGAAAGGTGAGGGATTGACAGGCCCCAAGTACAGAAATATCCCAAAGATCCAGGTTGCACACACACATTTCTGCTTAAATCAAGAGGTGAAAAGGTAATTCCTACCATTCTCTCAGTTGAGAACAACTCTACAATTGAAGCAATACTACGAACTCCTGACTTCACCCAGGCATATTGCTCTCACCTAAGGTCATATGTCCATTTTCCTTCCACACCAGTCCTGTTGATGAATTAGGCTGCTGATCAACCATAGCTCTGGAGGCACATAAAGGAGTAACTTAGCATTGCAACATAAAAATTCTAAAAGATAATGTTTTTAGCTTTTCTGTAATCAAAAACAGTGCTACCACTGGAGAAAGTTAGAAAATATACAGAAATAGGGTAAATGTTAACATACCTATAATTCTACAGAACCATATATATATATATATATATATATATATATATATATATATATATATTTAATGTAATCATGATTTTTATGTACACGTCTGTGTGGCAGGAATTTCCTGTATTTGCAGTGGAGCTCTGTCATTGAATAAGGAAAAGAGGCAGGGCTAGGGTTGGGAGGAGAGAAGAGAGAAAGGGGAGAGGAGGCAAGATGGCAGCCAATGTACGTGTCTCTAGCAGTCTCAAGTAGTTATTCATATCAAAAGGTTAGGTAATTTGGATAATAATTCTAATTGTGTGAGCATCTTATGGATTGAGTATTTGATGATATATAAATCTATTTGGTTAATCTTTAAGCATTAAGAACCTTATTTCTACTGGGTACTGGGAATTGTTATATCTACCACATGGGAGTGGCAGGGTTGGCTCAGGAACCATGCCTAGTGTCGTGGAGGCCATGGAGCTGATCAGTGGAGGCAACAGCCATGCCATTTTCTCATGTGTTCTGGGCTGGCCCCACTGGCCAGCCGGTGCCACCTTTAGTGTGGGAACTTAGAGCGGGAACATGGTGGCCAGGCTGGGAGCTAACTGGACGCTCCTTTTTTAAATGCCTCCCGTAACAGTCTGTATTTATAGTAACAAATTATAGCCTTATTAACATTGTATAACATTTTCTGCATATGAACATTTATAGATCTCATCAAAGAGTTTTCTAAAGTGATTTTTAAAATTGAGTATACCTTTGTCTATAAAACCAACTCAATCTTATTGAACAATTAAATGATTCACAATAGTGTGATTATTGCAATAGCCCTGGAATACCACCCTGGTGTATATGCTTTTTATATATTTCTGCTTATTTCCTAGGAATAATTTCTTGTGATGAGTTTATTTTAAATAAATATGAAGGAAAATTGCTGCGTCTGAATTTTCTAACCCACTATCCTAATAAGAAGGCTTGTTTATTTTGTATTGACTATTGAATTTGTTTTTTGTTTTCTGATATTTTAGACAAGGTCTTTTGCAACCTTTGCAGGCATGAAACTCATTCTATAAGCCAGGTTAACTTCAAATTCACAGAGATATGACTGTCCTTGCATCCAAGAATGGAATGATTATAACATTTTGAATGATCAAAATCTTAGTTTAAAAATCAATGATCAAGGATGCCTTAAAGGCCAAGCTATTTTATCTTTCTATAAGGTTCTATACAATATTAAATTTATCATTAAAGAATGTGTTATGAATTATTAACTTTTATAATTTTACATATTCATTATCTTTTTTATATATCAGTAAATTTATTAAATAGTGTTGTTACTCCAAATACACTCATGTTAGCACATTACATAAAAGAGTGAATTCACATAGCCACATGTGTCCTTCTATAGAAAACATCACTCATTACAGAATAAGTAGTGGTGCTCACTTCTAAAGCAAACATGAAGCATAACTTTCAAATTGAAAACCCTGAGGAATCTGGTGAAATGTGGAGAAATTTGGAGAGAAGAAGAAGAACCCTTCTGTTCTTGTTTAATCGTTTACCCAGTGCGATGTAGAACAAAAACTGCTGAGTGCAATCTCTGGTCACAAGCAGAAATATCTCATTGTATTCAATCTATTCTTTACTTTTAATGCAGGAGGCTTTTTTGTATGCAGAGTGAGCACAGCCACAAACTGTGATTAGAAAAGCTGCTTGTTTAGCAGTTTCAAAGGGAACTAACATGGCAATCAAACATGGAAAGAGCAGATGGAAACTTATTTTAGGACACACAGCAATAATAGAGAAATTAGGGAGCAATTAAAACAGGAAAAAATCAGTTTGGCTAAAATTGAATCCAAAGTTATTTCAGCTCAGTTCTTAATTATGTTTCTTCTTAAACCAAGGTTTGAAGAGTAAAATGTGAATGTTCTCTCAGCAAGAAAGGCACAATGCAGTATGACATGCAGTGATTCTCAAAACAGTCATAAAGACCTGCACGATTAGTTAAGGCTTACACTTAATTTTAAATGATCAAATCACTTGGAGCTATACTTAGAATATTGGTAGAGACCAGCTGGAACCGAAACTTGTATTTATCCTTGAATATTCAAAGTTAGCTACTTCTAAAATTCAAGTCTGCTTAGTTTTTCAATTTAATGATTCTTGGGTATGAATTGCTCAGACATATTTTTACCTTCTGTATTAGGACAAATATATGTGGTCTTAGGAAGCAAGACCTCTGTGAGTCATTACTTCATGATTTGAATGGAAGATACTAAGACACAGGGGTCATTTCAGACACCAATTAAATAATGCAAACAAATGTCTGAACAGGAATAGCTCTAACTGTGAATGATTCATTAAGTGAGGTAGAGGTATCTTGAGATTCTTGAATCCTTGCACTGGTAGTGTTGACGTTTATTTCAGAAGCCTATAGATGTGCTCTGAGGATAACAGCCGGTAGAAGACTGGGGATTTGCCAGTGTTAGTTAATACTAGGGTCTCAGTTGAAGCCCCCTGATCATAGGAATTCATCATGGAGGTGCTCTCAAACAAAACCAAAACAGAAAAGAAGTGAGATAGGACAGAAGCTGAAGCTAAGGGAGTGGCTTCTTCCACCTTCAAAAGGAATTCTGGAGAATAAGTTTTACTCTTTCAACCCAGGGTGGTACTACACCTTCAGGGAAGCTGGGGTTAGATTAAACCAACCAAATGCTTCATTAGCCTCATAGGGATTGATGTTCTATGAATTACTTCTAATGTTCAGAAAATGTTTACTAAATTGAATGTGTACTGGTTGTACACATTCATGGTGGGGCTGGGAGGACTAAGTGATAGATCTAGGAGAAAGCTCTATGAGTACCCACTAATTTGTAATTGTACTAAAAAGAAAAGTTAAAAATTAGTTAGAGGTGAGATACCCTACATCACTGGATAATGCTGTTCTGAGAGGCTACTGCATAACAGACAAAAATCTCAAAGTGCATCCTCAATGACAGACTCCCTTCAGCAAAGCACAGTACTTAAACCTCCCTAAATAGTACCACAAACTGGACCAAGTAGGCAAATGCCTGAGCATATGTGAAGCATTTTTTTTAAAGCACCAGCAATACTTACTGTGAGGTGTTTAGAAAGACCTTAGAAGCTATTATCATTGCTCTCGGTTTCCCTATCAGAACTAGATGATAGGGCTCTATTTCTTTTTTTCTTTTTTGGTTTTTTGAGACAGGGTTTCTCTGTGTAGCCTTGGCTGTCCTGGAACTCACTCTGTAGACCAGGCTGGCCTCGAACTCAGAAATTCACCTACCTCTGCCTCCCAAGTGCTGGGATTAAAGGCATGTACCACCACTGCCCGGCTAGGGCTCTATTTCTAAAATCATTGTGTATCTTGTTATAAAATATAGAGACAGCAAGATGAAAAATTTATCTTGTTGCGTAACTTTCATTGTACCAGAAGGCTACTATGGCAGATAATGCATAAGGGTGGTTACTCAGGTGTAACTACTGCAAACTAACATGCTCGCCTATGAGACAAGATGTTCTCACTGCCACAAGGTTGACACAACTATTGTTTGGATAACTATTTACTCTTGAACTGGGTTTGAAACCTGCTCTGCTAGAGGAAATATATCCCTAATATTAGAAATGCAGTTAAAAAAAACATAAGAAATTCATAGACCCAAGATGGGATTCAAATACTTTAGTTAAATTGACATAGCACCAAACATCCTAATTTATGTTTATGCCTACAAATAGTATTATTCTCTCTATTAATCACAGAAGCATGTTCTTGCAGTGAATACTCATGGCTGCTCAAGTTGGTGAGAATAAGCGGCAAGTTTGCACAACCCTAAACTGGACATTTACCTTATCTCTAGAAATTCTCAGCGAACACTACATTGGAGAGTAGAAAGCATGTGAGAGCTGGGAGAAAGGGACAGGGATGGGAAAGACTATTGTCAGGGTCTGACATAACCATTGCAAACATTCCTCACAACACTTTCACTTGCCTGTAATTGATCTTCACAGGACGATCACTCATTAGGCAATCATGGGTCTGTGATGGATCATGGACCTACCCTGGATCCCTACTGAAGTATGACAATTGATGGATTCTTCAGAAGGTACAGTCATTGCCTTTACTGTACCAAATGATGAGTGTGCCAAGGTCCGTAGAATAGTTCCAAAGCTGAGACCACACAAATGGTACAATATAAATTAGTGGACCACAGAACAAAACAAACTCTTGGAAAGAGACCTGTATGAAAGGAGTGAGGTTGACAGAAGTGTCTGTGAGGTAAATATAAGGCAAAATCACATTCATTTTATTTCAATTACATTTTTATTTATTTAGGGTGCGTGTGTGTGTTTGTGTGTGTGTGTGTGTGAATACACTTGTGGTGGGGGTCATGTGCTGAGCCATCTAACCAACTCCAACTTACTTATGAAAGGATTATATGCTTCCAAGTTTCACATTTCTAGTTGTATCCTGTTCTAATCTGTGTTAGGAGACATAAAGATGCAGAATACTGTTAGTCACTGTTGACTACATTTGAGTAGATTCTTGAAAATATATGATCCCATCAAAGTTTTCTGAGTGTCCTGGACAGTTTTATGTCAACTTAACACAAGTCAGAGTCATTTCAGAAGAGAAACTCTCAACTGAGAAAATGTCTTCATAAGTTTAGTGTCGAGGCAAGCCTTTAGAGTGTTTTTTTTTTCATAAGTACTAGATATGGAAGCATCCAGTCCATTGTGGGTGTTGCCAACCCCTGGAATGATGGAACTGGGTATTTCCATCAAGAAAGCGACTGAGCAAGGCACAGGGAGCAAGCTTGTCAGTTCTTGCCTCTAGGTTCCTGCTTTGAGTTCCTGTCCTGACATCTCTGGATGATTCATTTCAAACTGTAAGATGAAATAAACCTTTTCATTCCTGAGTTGCTTTTCATCATTGTGTTTTAACATAGCAACAGAAACCTTAATTAATTAGGGTTAGTAGTGAAGGACAGGGAATTTCTCCATGAAATTGTAATAATAAATAAATGCAAGGATAACTTCCCACCAGAGAGTGTTTGCGATAGTCTGGAAGTCATGTTGGCTACAACAGATGATTTGTTCTGACTGTTCTTTGTTTATCCTTTCCCCTCTATGTGTCATTTACCATCACACTACCCAGAGCTTTCTTAATATTTGCCTGTACATTTTGGCCATAAAATTTCTAGTTACTATGTTAAAGTCTTTGTTTCATTTTTTAATAACTTCCAGTTCTTAGCTAATACTTACAAATCATGCTTTTTATTTCAAGAACACAGTGAACACACTTGTATAGACTGTGTAAATGTGCCTGGGTGTTCCTTCAATTTGTGTAGTACTTTTTTTGTTGTGATAATTGTTTGTGTTGTCTTCTCTTCTTTTTCTTTGTCTGTGTTCAGCATATTGAATTTTGAAATTATCTATAGAAATGAGGTAAAGCTTAATTTGGTTGTATGCCTTCAAACATAATTTAATTTTGCTCTTGCCAAGCATTTTGGGGCATGTCTAGAACAAGTTTCCTTAAGTGAGTTTCAAACTCTGGGCTTTTCTATAACCCAGCTGACTTACAGCATGACTGCTGCAGTTGTTAGAAACATTGGGTAGCTTTCTGTCCATCCTCATTGCTACTGTACACTGCTAGGGTCTGAGAGTGGGGCACTTAACAAGAACTCCATCATGCCAACCAAGCTCAGGACTCCAGTTTGGTTGCTCTGGCCCAGATGAACTTTCAAGGTCCTTCTCACTTTCTGCATCTTCCTTCTAGATCTCAGAATCTTTCCAAAAATGGAAGAACCAGCCTCAAAAACTGTATCACCTGCCTCTGCGAATCCTGCTTGATCTCAATGTAATATCGCTTCACTTTCAACTTGAATTTATTTATTGTTTTCTGGTGGGTGACATGTTTTGTGAATTTCTAAGCTCTACAGCTTGTAGTTTCTTCCTTAAGAAAAATAGTATAAAACTCGATAATTGGACCTTAAGGGGCAAAACACAAAAACAAACCAAAAAACTCAGCTTGATTAGCTTCATGATAAGTCCTTCTCTGTTTGGCTTCACTCAATTCTTTGGTTGAAAGTACCTACTGTGATTTTTTTTAACCAAAAATGGAACATCATAACCCATCTTCTAAAATATGTAGTCTGTTCATTAGGCAGTGCAGTGCATTTAAACTCAAGGAGCAGGAAAACTAGCAGAGACTAGCTCTTCAAATAACATGCATCTGCTCTTTGAAGAGAGCATCAGACAAAATTGAGCCTATTATTTCTATAGTTATTTATATCTCATTCTTTTCTATTCATATAAATAAGTATCATTGATTCTGCAGGAGTTAAATGTGTGTGGCTGCAACTCCATTACTCTCTGATTTTTCTTTTGAGGGCTTCATTTTATAGTTACTAATACATATTAATTGTTCACATTAATAGATTTTAAAGTGCCAATTCCATACATGCATATATTGCTGCTCTGCTCACACTCACCCTCCCGTGACCATCTCTTATGCTCCTTTCTCCCCAGTGTCCTTACTTTACCCTAGTAGCTCATCTATTATTTTTAGCTTGATTTTTTTTTATTTCTTTCTCTAGAATCCACAAAGAGGAGAAAACATGTGATACTTCTTTTTCTGTATCTGGCTTTGTTCACTTCAAGCTGACCATTTTGAGATCATGAGTTATTTTTAAGTGTCTTTTAAAATTCCAGTTGAACATATACTTGAGAGACATTTTTATTCTAGCTGTTACATTTATTACCATTTTGCTAAAGTATAATCTGCACAGCCAGATTATTCTGTTAGAACTGTTAGAACTGTTGAGCTTATGTTAAACACAAATGGCTGTTTTTAATATTTCGCATGTGACTAAATCTCTTATGTTGTCAGTAGAAATATATCTATAAAATATTTAAAGATTAAAACTGTTAGTTTTCAAAGATAATGATAAGGAGGATGGTGCTCATGGTGGCTAAGAATATGAAATTTACAGATATAATTTCTGAATTAAAAAGCACTGTCCCTGAGCAGACTTTTTTGAGCACCTGTTTCTTTGTTTATAAAGACAGTAACTTTGTCTACCATGTGTGACTATGGAGATTACCTGATACATTCAGACATGGAACATGAAAAGTATGTTATTACAATATAGTAACTATATTTCAAGACAAGGAGGATTAATGGGGATTTTAAAGGATAATGATAAAAAAAGGACAAATTGCCAATAACACATTTCAAAATGCAAGCACTCTAAGAACAAACACTAAAGACATTTCAAGCTAAATCCAACAGATAATTCATATGGGGAGATTTGCAAGGTACAGATAACCCTCCCCAGATACACTGAACTCTTTATTTTATGACTATTAAATATATTCTATTTCCTTCCTTAATTTATGTTTTCTTCAAAAATGCTCCCAATTTGTTCCAAAGCCAATCTGTAGGTCTCAGTTGTCTGTGAGATCACAGGATAGATATTTGCTGCATGAAAAGCAGCTTTTAAAAAGCAAGGTTTTAAGGCAAAGGGTATTTTCATAAACTTATAGAGCTTTCTAATAGCATGTCAGTGACAGGTTCATGTCACATATTCACAGAGGATCCACAAGTTCATATTTGCTAAATACCATGGTACTGGTTGGGTGTGACAGAGAGGCATCCTGTAACAGGGTAAATAAAATCCTCTGTATTTCGTCCTGATGAGTTTCAGGAGAAAAAAAAAAGATAAATAGAGAAGGATAGTCCAGCTGGAGAGGACCTGTGCTATTTAACGGTGTCATTTAGTGTCTGCTGGGACTCAGAGCTATGTCAGAGAAAGAACATTTCTAAATCAAGACTCGTTAAGGAAGATGACTGTCTGGGATGGAGCTTGGGAAATCTTCACTTTTGCAAGTTCCCTATGATGATGTGACTGGGACCTGAGCCCTTCAGATGCTGAAGGCAGGTCTTGAAAACAATGTTTTTGGAGCTAGAATTAGAGTTTGTGTATTTGGAATTCCTGATGTTTTAAATGTATAGAATGCTTTACTAAAGCCCCAGAGATTGCCTCACCACAGGGGATGGCTAAAGGTACTATTCCTACTACCAGACAAATGAAGGATGTGAAAGAGGCCTCCAGAGACAACTGAAATGATCCTAGTCACTCAGAATGAGATATTAAATCTGTCTGGGTTCTGAGAGACCAATTTTTAACTTTCACTTTAGAGATGAGCCAATAATCTAGTGATCCAAAAATTCAGAAAAAAAACCCAAAATTATTTTAAGGATAATCATTCATTCCCTCTAACACTTGTGATTATGAGTATCTTAAGCAAAGGAGAGAGTTCACATAATCTCCTTTGCTTAAGATACTCACACACCCAAATCTCCCAAATTGAGTAGTCAATATGCTATTGAAAGTTTTAAAGAGATTGGGGCTATGAAAACTGACAGAATATAAGCTTAACGTCAAATTTGGACAACTGTACTATAGGAGAGAGTAGATATAAAGGAGAATTGGCACTTTTCCCTAGACTAAAATAATTCTTTGCTTATTACATTAGTATACATTTTGAGAAAGTTCTGCAAACTTTTACTGAATGGGTATGAGATTTTGTAGGGAGGGCCAGAAAGACTATTGTAGATCTGAATTGTTTGTAAACTTGTGACATCTCATACAATTGAGTGCACACATGTGCGCATGGGTGCGCGCATGCGCGCACACACATACACACACACACACACACACACACACACACACACACACACACACGTGCACAAACTTTTTACTATCTGTGCCAGATATGTGAAACCAGGAGAAGAGTTCATTAGTTTGCTGCTCTACTAGATAATCTCCTGTTAGCTGAAGTGGTGGATATTCAAACAGTTGGAGAATTTGGGAAATAGATATTTCTATAACCGAATGCTGTAGATATCAGACAAAGTGGCATTTAACATCATGGGAAAGAGAAAAAGATCATCTAGAACAAACAACCATTCTATATTTAGTGTGCAGACACGAAAAATAGCAGTTTCAATGACTTAAAAATGGTCAGAGGTTTTGTGGAACAAAATAAAAAATAGAAAATGTCATTAAAAGAGAAATTTTGTATAAGTTTGTTTTTATTATTACACAAGGTTGTATAAGGCCATTTTGTACATATAAGGCATTTTGAGCATATTCCTCCAATACCCTATACTCTCCCGTCACACACCTCACTTGCTATTCTCATTACTTCCCTTTCATCCTCAATTTGTACTCTGCTTGCATGTGAACAGTACATATAGTTTTAAGCATTCATAAAATCTACCTCCCACAATGAGAGAAAACATATAACATTCATATTTTTGATACTGATTTAATTTACTTCAATTGATATATACAGTTATAGTCTTTTTGTTGCAAGTGACATAACCTGATTCTCCTTTTTCAGTTGCAAAATATCCATTCTGTACATAGCCATGTTTTCTCCAACCACATTTTCTCCATCTTTTTCTCTATTGTTGGACACCTATGTTGGTTTCATAACTTAGCTGTTGTGCATAGCACTACAGTAAGTACGTATGTGTTGAAAGCAATTAAGCCAGAGTTGATTTTAAATGTTTTGTTCTGGTGAAGATAGAGAGTTTAAAATGTCAACCAAACATTACTGAAGAATGGAATGAATCAACATTAAATGTCCTTGCTTATTCATCTAGGCAAAGCTTGCTACAGATTCAAGCAAGAAAAGTTATTACTTGAGGTAAGTGGAAACCCAAGGAAACAGCTCATTCGTTATTGCAATTGTGTCTTGCAGAGTACTCTCCCTGCTACAACTTTCTTCTGATAGGACAAGAAGACTGTGAGGTTCTTGGTAGATGATTCTATAGATTCCTGTGGCCCTGGTTTTCCTTTTGAGCTTTGTCCACAGGAAAGAGAGGAGAAAGTGGACAACAAGGGCGTTTCACAAGTATTTTCTTTTCTGCTTCTACCTAGGAGGAGAGCTAAAGTGCTGTGAACTCGGATAAAACCACTAGGAAATTAAAGTGCTTGAAAGTAAACCAAGAAGTCAATTTAAAAGAACCCAGGGACCTTATTCCTGGAGTTCTTAATAAAATGGATGCTGTAACAGCTAATATAATATCTGTATAGGTATGTGTATGTGAGCATCATGTGTATGTGTGTGTATTTAGATTTTCTATAAGAAAATAAACTGTAGAATATCAGTAAATTCTTTATTTGATTTTTCATTAAAGATATTGATACAGTTTTGGTTAAAACGTATCATAAAATGTTTGGCCTAAACAGAATTATCAAAAGATACGTTTTAAAACAGCCTGAAACTATTGGTAGTCTGCATTCTGTGCAGAATACTTATTCATTCTAGATTACATGTGCAATGCATTCAGAAACATGAATCCATCATATTAAACACAGAAGACTCCAAGTAAGTATTCCATACATTTGCGTGTATGTGAACATGTGTGTGTGTGTGTGTGTGTGTGTGTGTGTGTGTGTGTGAGAGAGAGAGAGAGAGAGAGAGAGAGAGAGAGAGAGAGAGAGAGAG
>JANHMN010000933.1:0-14153 GCA_030674055.1 Rhabdomys pumilio
CTATACCTATACCTATACCTATACCTATACCTATACCTATACCTATATACATATGTCAAATTTTAATGTGAGATGAGTAAAAGTAGTAAAACATTCTCATGGGAATGATGAGAAAGAACATGGGCCATATATCAATAGTTTAACTGAAGCATAAATCAATGTATGATAAAACTCTTTATCAATTGCAATAAAACTAGTTATGTAATTAGAAAGATGGCATAGTGGTGAAGAGAACTTGGTGTTCTTGCAGAGGACTAGGGTTCAGTTCCCAGTGCTCACAATCACTGATAACTAACTCTAAGGAAACTCTTACCTTACTTAAAAGTCACAGTAAGGGCTCTGGACTTAGAACATGCTTTCAAATTTCATTCTTCTAACCTCTCAAGTAATTTGTATTACTCTCAAGCACATCTGGGTCTTTCTGGAGCATTTCTTCATATTCACTTATACATCACACCATTTTTCCTTGATCACTATATATTATAGTAGTCATCTTAATTTCTAGCCCCATATTACTCTTCTCTATCTGCCTCAGATAGGGGTGGGAATTGAAAATGCCTGTGAGACATCTGTATTACTATCATGCTATTATACCCCAAGGTTCAAAGAAAACTCTTAGAATAGAGATGAAGGCTGTGAACTTTGTGTTCTGGCCATGAATTAACTGTTACATTCCTATCCAAACAAACAACTGTAGGGTGGATAAAACAATCCCAGTTAAAACGAGAGCATGGATGAGACAGTATTCCTTGTGACCTTTCCTTAGCTGATGAGCCTTAAAGTTAAAAGAGTAGAGAGTCACTTTTCTTTGCAGTGGTACCATCTGAGAGTTTGCTAATGCCCAACTGGTTGGCCCTACATCTATGTACATACTAGCAAAACTAACTTTGCCCTTTCACATAAAAATATTGAAACAGAAAAGAGATAAGATCCTTTTAAACACATACAAAACAAAAAATAGACTAACACAAGACGAAATTTGACCACACATTTGGTTTGAAAGGTCTTAACTACATTCAAACACTTTCCTTCATATTGTAGAAGACAGAGAGCAATCTCAAACAGTATAAATAAATAAATAAATAAATAAATAAATAAATAATAAATATAATCAATCAAATCAACTAATCCAGAATTGCAATTCCTTAATAAAAACATATTTAAATTATTTTTTTAAAAAATAAAAATTATCAGTATGAAATTAGAAAAGCCACTACAGAGAGGGGAAAATGAGTTGTTGGGGACGCTAGAATGCATATGATGTGTGAGTGCAGAAAATAGGATATGAACAAGGTATAGATTCGAAGGGAGATATCAAAGGTATAGGTAAGGAATGTATGCATTAGATGAACAAGAATAACACCAAATTTTAAAAATGCTTTTTATTTGAAATTCTTATAATGAAGCCAATATTTTATATTCTACATTAAAAATATATGAAAGGGAGTGTGTTCAGTTGGTTGATAATTTCTTTTTTGTCCTTAAAAGACTTTCAAAGTAGTTTTGTAAAACTAAGGTTTACATTTTTTTGCCTTTTTAAAAGATATTCTCCCCCTCCTGGTCCACCTTCTGACTTTTCCTTATCCCATACCTCCTCCTCCTGTCTCCACAAGGATGTCCCCAACCCCCTCACTCCCCACTCCTTCAGACCTCTTCATTCCCTGGGGCCTCCAATCTCTTAAGGGTTAGGTACATTTTCTCTGACTGAACTCAGACCCAGAAGTCCTCTGCTATTTATGTGTTGGGAGCCTCATATCAGCTGGTGTATGCTGCCTGGTTGGTGGTCCAGTGTTTGAGAAATCTTCAGGGTCCAGGAAGTTAAGATTGCTGGTTTTCCTGCAGGGTCACCCTCCTCAGCTTCTTCCATAATCTTTACTTTTAAAGACAAAATAAAAATAATTTTGTCTTAGAACAATCAACAATAATAAGGCTGCCAGTAATACTGCTCATTTATGTAATTTATCAGAATCATGCATTTAATCTTAAAACATTTGAAATCATATATTTCTTTCTCCCACCCACCCCCATACCTATGTGCTTAGAATTAAAAGGAAGCGTATGGAGAGGGAGGTTCATTGCCCTCTATGCATCTTCCAGTATAAAATTACAAAAAGTAGATTCTTTCATGGGATACTATTAGATGTACTACAGAACACTTTGGGTTTCATCTCTTTGTAAAAATGATCATGACTTATTAATGAATTAGGACACATGATTTGATTGATGGCTATGATGTGCAGAACAGCAGTGTTCTTCTTTAAAGTTGATGAATTTCACAACTGCCTGTGAGATTCCACTGCTCTTCAAGTTCATCCTTTCAAAGGAGCAAGCTGTTTCTCTCCACAAAAGAAAAAAATCACCGAGTGGATAATTTTCTAATTCTCTTCATTTTGTTTTGTTGTTTGCCATCTCCTGTACTCAGAGTCAGTAGGATGTTTCCGAAGATTAAAATTCATCAAGTACAAATTATGTTAATGAATTCCCTAGACCCTTTACACCTCATAAAACTGAAGATTGTTTCCACAACCAAAAACAAGCTTAAAACTAAATGTCTTAAATAAGTAAACACTTTATTTGCCTGACTGTAAAAGGAGTCTAGAATCATCAACTCTTGGTTATTTCAAATGCTCAAAATGCCAAGAGGATAACTTCTGTCTTTCTAAACTCTAGCATTCACCTTTTATCCGAGATCTGCCTGTTTATTGTAAACAAATTGTGGTGTAGCTCAGCCCTGTGCACATCCTTAGCCCAAGAGCTTTCTGTAAACAAGAGCTAAACAACCAACCAGTAGATAGGTAGTGAACATGAGGAAGTAGAAAGGAAGGACTACTTAGTTTAAGGGTATTGAAGACAGTGTGGAGAGGAGAAAAAGCTTTTTCCTTCTGCTGAATAGGAAGGTCAAGCAGGAGCTTTCTCTGTCTCTCTGAACTAGCAGACTTTCACTCCAACATCTGGGTTCTGAGTCTTAATTGTTAAAATTAAACCCTTCAGATTTTTCTTTAAAACCACCATCTAAGCTTTACCTTATCCATATTTAGCATATGTAGCATAATTCATCAAAATTGGCTACCCAGTTCAGTTCATGAAATACGTTCATATGAACATAATAAAAAACTATTCTAGGTTCCATCTTTTTCAAAATAAATACCTGAACAAGGCTTAATTACAATTTCAAATTTCCTATGAACATAATAAAAGGCTATTCTGGGTTCCATAATTGTCCTAATCAAAGAAAAAAATAAAGATAATTGAGAAAAAGCCATCTGTAGATAAACAAAGGTTCCCTTTGTTTCCCCCCATGTTCTTCTTATCAATAACAAAAGACAATGAAAAATAATTCTTTGATTTTTAACTTTGGTTATACAATAGCAAGAAAAGGGACATGAAGTGGTAACTTAAGGTTCTTTGGAAAGTTGGTTGGATAGTGTTTTGCTGGGACAACCACATGGGGAAACATATAACTGAAGCGGACATGGGGTGAAAGACGAAAGCAGACTCATGAAAGACTATTTCACTGAAGCAGACACAGGAAAGAGGTTGTTCTTCTAAAGCAAGCATGTTGAAAAGACACATGATGAAAGATGCTTTGCAAAGAACACACATGTATTTGTCTGCCTTACATTAAGTAATTGAGCTGAATTTGTAGGGACTCCACAGAGAGAAAGACACCAACAATCTGGTGATGTGCTGCAGTTTCTTGTAACTCTTTTAGGCTGATAGGCAAAGAATTGTCAGCTGAGACAGATACACACACATGCTGAGGCAAGACACATAGTGAGGCAAGACCATTGGAGGACACATAATATTTGGAGAGAGTATAAATGGCCCAGTAGACAGTGACAGAGGCTGAGTTTGGCTTGCTGGTACAGCGAGCTGTGCAATGCTTGTAAATCTCTAGTCTTGACTGATCTTCTCTACCCTGAGAGAGACACAGGTCCCTCCTGTTGAACTGGGCCCAGGCTGAAGCCTGGCTGTGGCTGATTTGTGGTTTCTGTCCTGATTCTACTGAACTGGACTGCTGGTTTACCCATGAAGTAGATGCATGTAGATCAAGCTGCCACTGATAACCTGTGAACTGAACTGCTAATTTCCAGAAAACACAGACAGGAGTTGCTCCAAAGACCCTTTCTAAACAGGTCCATTTTCCCTTGTCTTTTCTTTTTGACTACCTCTGGTGTATGGGTAATCAGGAGGTTAAAGCATTTAAGAACTATCATTAAAAATAGGAGTTTGAAAAAATTAAAGTTACTATGACTCTTCCAGTCTAATCATCAGGAAGGCTAAATGTCCAGCACTGAGAGAGTAAATAATTATGAGCATTGAATGTAAGGAATAAAAAAATATTCTGTGAGAGCCTGTGATCCCTTTACCCCTCTTTTTGGGATTATGTAGCAACCTCAGTCTCTTTGGCCTTCTCAGTTATCTACTGATTTATATGCCCTGAAATCCTTTATCACAATACAATAGATTCATTGTAGGGATTGGATGACTTAAACTCAGTAGAGAGAAACTGAGGAGACTGGTGAGAGGCACATAACAGAAATAACGATTCTCCTGAAATCATAGAATTCAGTGTAATGTAAAACTTAGGTACAAAAGAGTATCTAAGTACTCTTTGAAACAGTGGAAGGGAAGATACAAAATGTCCACATGGACACTTTGGCAGTTATGGAATTGGGGGAAATTCTATTGCATGTACAAATTAATTTTGGTTTTTTGGATTACAAAGCTTCTTTTTTTTTTTTCATTACTTGTTTGCCCAATTTTCAAATGAAAGTACCCACAACTGAAACAATATCCAGGAGAAAATCTGGTAGGCAAATGGTATTTACCAAATTGTCTTAGTTGATTGATGAGACAAATCAATTAGCCAGTTTCCAAAGTGACTCCACTTAGTGTAGTGATGTGCTTGTTTGAAACAAGTTATAACATTTAATTAGTTTTAATTTTCCATAATCTACCCGAGGCTTATAAGTTTAGCCAAGAAAAAGTTAAAACTCTCAGTATCCTCAGTTGTAATAAGCACAATTTTAAGTACTAAATACAAAAATACTAATCCAATCTTGACCCTTCCTTTTGGAATATTTCATTAGCAAAACAATTTGGAAGACACTATTTTTCTAACCTTAATCATCGTTAATGTGATTATGCTAACATAAAGTAAAATACCTGTTCTATTGTGTATTCTGTGTGCTTTTAAAATCTTATTCTTAAAATCTTGTTCTTGTCAGTCATGGTAGGCTCATTCTCATTTGTATTTGTAGTATTTTTCCTTCCATACTAATTGCAGAGTTTCTCATCATGAATGTAGCTAGCTAGCCCTGTGGTGTAATGTGGATAAGATGATATTGAGTGAAAAAGTATCATTTATTTGCTAGAAGTAATTGTAGTCTTGGAGGCTTACTGTTGAATAAGCCACAAGTTACTAGCTCTTTCTGAATCCTGGCTGGCTGGTTCAACTCAGCTGTTCTGGCTCAAACTCTTCTCCAAGCTGACAGATTTAAATTGTCACCTCTCAGCTTTTCACTTAATTGCTCTGCTTGGCAAAACTGCCTCTGAACTCCACTGTCTGTTTGTAATTCAATTGAGTTCCACTCAAATGAACTGCTTTGAATTCAGAGGAACACAACAGAACTGACTGACTCTCCCTACTCTCCTCTTTTAAGTTGCCTCTCTTTCCTGCTCTTTCTTTGGTTTGGGTTTGGTGTATTCTGTCTCTCATTCATTCTGTTAGTTGTTTCTCTGATTCATCACTTTGTCTGCCCCTTAGACATCACTTTCAAACAGGGTTGCTTCCTTATTCCAACAAATTCTACCTCCATTGTTATGGCTTAAATGTACATACTAAGGGCATATCTGTACTGCCAGAGAGATTAAAGGTATATGGCATGTATGTGTTCCAGGTGGATCACAGAGACCTAGAAGAGTTTTGGAGGTGATCCCTTGCCAGAGAAGCCATTTTGCTGGATTAAAATATCTTTATACTTTTCCCTTTTTGTTTAAGCTAAAAGTTGTACAGAGCTTAGGTTTTACAACAGAAACAAGTATCAATCCCACAAACATAACACTCTGAATGTTTCTATGCATTGTCTCTGTTGCTGCCTTTCTGCATCAATTCCTACATTGTGTCCTCCATTTCACTTGAAAGCTTCTCTTATTCACATGATATCTTTATGAATTTTGGTGAGACTTGTTAGGGTGTATGAATAATTGAAGAATGATACCTCAGACTCAAATAGTATGCCAAAGCAAAAATCATTCATTTAACAAGTTCATGCATGCTGGGACCTGATTCCATTGAAATAGAAGGACCCTAACTGTATCTGCAGATTCAGTTTTAAAGCCAAAACAGAAACATTAGGGAGGGATAGGTGATCTGCAACTTGACTTGTGGGTTTTATCTCCTGGTATCTGGGTGATGCTCTGATTGGTTAGGGTCTTGGTTCAAGTATATTTGACTAACTATTCTTGCTTCACATGAAAGTGGGGTAGCTCTTGATCTCTTAGCTGCAAGCTTGGCTAACTATTCTTTTGCAAGCTAGAAAGGGGTCCCTTTTTCATAGACACATGGTTGTTTCAGTAACCAACTTGCCCAGTTCTGGGAATTAGAAGCTCAGCTCTGGTGTATTGAATTACTAGTTTGCACAGTCATGGAGTCAGCCTAGCTCAGGCCAGTTCACTCCTTTCAGAACCCAGAGTCCTTCATCACATGTGGAAATATAGAGAAAGATTTTCCCTAACCTGACACTTTCCCTGACTTTCTGAAGTGAAAACATCTTTAAGGTATAAAGGATGATGTATTCAGGAGTTTGTTCTATAATCCTATTTCTTTTAGCAGCTGTTGTTCCTACTTTATTGGCATACAAATATGTAAAGTTAATAAAGCATTATTCAGTCTATTTCTAGTTCTCATTCCTCCTTTCTGTTTATCAAAGTACAATTAGATCTTTATGAATCCACACATAAACTAGACACTTAGGCACTAGTATTCCATGCCCGGATCCACACCAGCAGCCAGGCTTCTTACCAATTGTCAATGGGCTGTCTTCCTTGATCCTCAATTTCAATAAGTACCTCAAGTTCACAATTACTCATTTTCTTTTGTATTATGGTTTTACTGGTGTGAACCGACACCATGACCAAGGCACCTCTTTTAAACAAAAGGAGAAGACTGACTTCTCGGAAGCTAGGAGAATGGTTACAAAGCTCACTCCTACAGTGACACACTTTTTCGAAGGCCACAACTCCTAATAGTGCCACTCGCTAGGCCAAGCATATTTAAAGCTCCACATCTATTGTCTTACTTCCTCTGTTTCTTGTCTCTCAAACTTTGTGTTATAATTATTTTTTCCTGTGGTATAACTCTTTTTTCAACCTTTTCTGAGGTGAAAAATATAAAGGTTGCAATTTATGATAGGGAGAGGTTTACTCCAGTGATCACTGGAGTTGCAGTAAGTACTGTGATGGCTTCTTCAAATAGCATCTTTTCCTCTCAATTCCTACCCTTAAGCTTAAGGGATCTGAAATGGAGTTTTCAATTTTCTAATGCAGAAAAGTCTGTCAATATAATTAAAATTGTCCTTTGGGGTGTCTTACTGTGATTTACTGTCTCAGAGGCTGTTGCATTGTTTCTTGCTTTGGAGTTGAGTCTCCCACATCTTCAGAGTCTCCAGATTTCTTTGGGCTTCCAGCTCAATTTGACAAACTGATTTTTTCCTTTGGAGATGATCCCAGATGAATTTTTTATTTGTGGCTTTCTTTCACATTTATCCTGTCCTCTGAAATATTTCTGTCAGATATCCTCTGCTTTCTGCAAAATTGGTTTGTTTGTATTTTTTTCTTCCCCAAGCACTTTAGGCACCATATGTATATATCTTTATACATATCAAATAATATATATATATATATATATATATATATATATATATCTTTTATTTGCCTTATATTATTGTCTTCTCAGAGGCTTACCACTAAATAAGCCTACTCTTTCTAGTTCTTTCTGAACTCTAACTGGCTGGTTGGTTCAACTCAGCTATTCAAGCTCAAACTAGTCTCCAAGCTGACTGATTCAAATTGGCTTTTCTCACTTTCTCATTGAATTGCTCTGCTTAGTCAAACTGCATCTGAACTCCAGGAACTGAATTTCTTTCAACTGAACTGCACTTAACTGAACTCAATGGAACCAGCTGACTCTCTCTCCTATGCTCTTTTAAGTCAATTCTCTTTCCTGCTTTGTCTCAGGAGAGTAGGGCTTTTCTAACTCATCAGATCAAATCTTTCTCTGATTCATCCCTTTGCCTGCCCCTGAATTAGACATCATTTTGGGGATTAAAATATGTGCACTAAAACAGTGTCTGTATTCCAGCCAGAGTGATAAAAGGTGTGTGGCTTGTCTCCATTCCAGATGGATCACACAGACTAAGAGAATTTTTGATGTGATCTTTTGCCAGAGGAGATAATACACTCGATTAAATTTCTTCTACAATGAAATCTTTAGTTTTCTTAAGTTATATATTCTATCTCTTTTTGATTTTCCACTGCATAATTTAGGTGATCTTTCAAGGAGTAGTTGTGAAGTATAGGGCTTTTCAATAAGACTTCATGATTCTCTGGATTTCCTCAGTGTCCTTCTTTTCATTTTTGATTTCAATTATTTAGTACTTTCTCTGCCTTTTAATAAGTTTGACTGAGGGCTTGTCTATCTTGTTGATTTTCTCAAAAAAAAAAGTTTTTTTGATTTTTTTAATTCTTTGTATTGTTCTCTTTCTGTCTTTCTTTATATTTTGTTTCAATTTTAATAATCCTGAGTTTATTTCCCTCAGTCTACTCATCTTAGGTGTGTTTGCTTGTTTTTGTTCTAGAGATTTTAGGTGTGCTTTTAAATTGCTAGAAATGCAAATTCTCCAATTTCTTTATGAAGGCACTTAATCCTATGAACCTTCCTCTTAGCAGTGCTTTCACTGTGTTCCATCAGTATGCCTATGTAGTGCCTTCATTACATTGAATTCTAAAATGCCTTTTCTTTCTTTTTCCTTCCTTCCTTCCTTCCTTTATTTCTTTTTCCCTTCCTTCCCTGACCCAGCAGTCATTGAGGTGTACAGTGACCAAGAGTTTGTAACCTCTCTTTTGTTTCACTTGTTGACGTACAGTTTTAATCCATAGTGGTCTGGCAAGATACAAGGGATCACTTTGATTTTCTTGTACCTTGTATTTGTTGAGGCTTGCTTTGTGACTCCCTATCTGATCAGTTTTGTAGAAGATTTCTTGTGTATTTTGACGAACTGTTCTGTAGATTTTTTTTAGGTTAATTTTATTCATAAAGTCTGTTAGTTTTATTATTTCTCTGTTTACATTCTGTCTCAGTTAGGCTCATTTCCCACTGAGACTAGACCAGGCAGTCCTCTACTGTGTGTCTTAGGGCTCTAAGACCAGCCTTAATATGCTGCCCCATTCATTGGTGGCCCAGGCTCTAGGAATTCCCTGGGTCCAGATTAGTTGAGACTGCAGGTCTTCCTATGCTGCCCTTCCCTTTAGCTTCTTCATTCATCCCCTAATTCATAGGGGTTCCTGACTTCAGTCCAATGCTTGGGTGTAAGTATCTGCATCTGTCTCAGTCAGCTGTTGGTAGAGCCTCTAAGAGGACAGTCATACTAACCTCCTGTATGAAAGCTCAATATAGCATTAGTAATAGTGGGTAGTTTTTGTCTCGATGTGTTTTGGTTGTTATACAGTGTTTTAAGTTGTTTTGCTTAAATATAATTTATTGATAAAAATTTAAGTTTATTTTAATTAGTGTATATTAATTATTCTATGTTAATAGATGTTTAAGGGTTTTTGTTTAATTGTATATTAATAGAAATTAAAGTTTTTGTTTAAATTATTGTATATTAATAGATATTTAGGGATTTTTGTTCATTGTATATTGATAGAAATTTAAGGTTGTTTTGTTAGACTAATGTTTGACTATATTGTACATAAACCATTTATTAAAAATGTAATGGTTTTTAATAAATATTTTCATTGTGTATATAATGTTAGTGTTTTTCTCAAGAAAAGGTCAGAAAGGGGGATAGGAAGTGGAAATTTAAGGGTCTGCTGGAAAGTCAGTTGGATGGTGTTTTGCTGGGGCAAATATGTGAAGGAACATTTCATTAAGGTGGACATAGGTGTGAAAGGCTAAGGCTGATTTGGGAAGAAATATTTAGCTGAAGCAGACACAGGAGACAGGATGTTTTGCTAAAGAAACACATGAAAAGACACATAATGAAGAATTTTTTCCTAAGAAGGCTCATGTTAATCCACCTTAAACTGCATAGTTGAGTTGTATTTGTTGGGATGCCATAGAGAGAAATGCATAGAAAACTTCTGATGGAGTGCTGAAGTTTGTTGCCACTTCCACAGACTCAGGCTTTTTGCATGCACATGCTGAGGCAAGAGCCATGCTGAGGCAAGGCAGGTGGAGGATATGTGATATTTGAAGGGTATTAATAGGACTTCATGGAGTGACGGGGACAGAGCACAGCTTGCTGGTACAGCTTGTGCAATGCTTGTGGGTCTTACATCTTTGGTGATCTTTGCTTTCCTGAGAGAGGCACAGCTAAGAACTTCTCCTGGGTTTCCTGTTGGTCCCTTCTGCTGAATCTAGCCAAGGCTGAGGCCTGGCTGTCAATCCTAGGTCATGTCACTGCTGTTGCTAACTTGACTCTGCTGAACTGGACTGCGAATGTATCCCTAATGTGTTTGCGAGTGGATTGAGCTGCCTCTGCCTGCTAACCTATGAAATGAACTGCCGATTTCCAGACAACATAGACTGGAATTGCTCCAAAGAAACTTTCTAAACATGTCTATTTGCCCTGTATCATTTTTCCCCCACTACCTCTGGTTGGTGGTAAGTTACAAGGAAGGTGAAAGAATTTAAGAACCATCACTAAAATTAGGATTTGAAAAAATTAAAGTTATAGGTTTACAGTGATTCTAGATTATAATTTAGGCAATATTTACTTATCTTCCTTTTTAAACATCAATTTGTTGATAATTCTTATGTGTGTTTATTTTACTTTGCTTCTTGAATGATAGAAGTGTGACTATAATTGTGTGTATTTTACTTTTTGATAGTGTTTGCCATAAAATTAAGCTAAATTAATTGATAAACATTTAAAGTGATTTGTGTTTTGGGAGAAGAAAACATGTAATAAATGTGAACTCTCCTTTATTTCTAAGAATACTAGTTTCACATAAACTTACATTTTTTATAACAATAATAATATTTTGAAATTTTTAACTTTTAAAAGTGTTTGTATTTGATAAATTATTAATTTTTACCTTAATATTTTCTTTTCCTCTATTTTAGCTATTCATTTGAACATGACAGTTTCAAATCTCTTTCTATCTCTATTCTCATCTATATCACCCTTTGGTTTTCTGACATAAAGTTTGAAATCAATATTTGCTATATACCCAAGGTTGACCTGAACTTACAGTGATTCTCCTGCTTCAGCCTCCAGAATGTTGGAATTACAGGTATGTAGAACCAGACTTGGTTGCTCATCACATAATAAAGTCATTACTATCTATACATGAATTTTCCTATTATTCCTTTTTATGCCTTGTGATTGGTTTAGTATTTTCTCTTTAAAATACTTTGTTGCTTTTTAATGCTTTTTTCTTTCTTCTTAATTTTCTTTTTCTTTTTTTCATTCTTTTTTTTGTGTTTCTGTTTTCTTTTCCAGATACGGTTTCTCTGTGTAGCCTTAGCTGTCAGGGACTTGCTCTGAAGACCAGGCTGGCTTTGAACTCACAGAGATCTTCCTGCCTTTACGTTCTGAGTCCTGGTATTTAAAACTCCAACATTTAATAAGGACATATGCTCAACCATGTTCATAGAAGCCATATTTATAATAGTCAGAAGTTGGAAACAACCCAGATGTCCCTTAACAGACGAATGGATACAGAAAATGTGGTACATTTACACAATAGAATACTACACATTGGTAAAAAACAATGACTTCATGAAATTTGCAAGCAAATGGATGGCACTAGAAAATATCATCCTGATTGAGAGGTAACACAGTCACAAAAGACCACACATAGTATGTACTCACTGATAAATGGATATTAGGAAAAGAGCATGGAATACTCAAGATACAATTTAAGGACCACATGACTCTGGAGAGGAAGAAAGATCAAAGAGTGGATGCTTCAGTTCTACTTAGAAGGCAGAACAAAAAAATCAAGGGGAGTAGAGGGCAAGAGGAAGATGAGAGGAAGAGACGAGGGGAGGGGAAAAAGAGGGGGAAGAATCAGGCATGAGGGGAGATGTTGGAGATGGACAGAGAGTCAGGAAATTGAACAGAGGTATGTAGGAATGGGGGATGGGGAACTGAGGATAGCAACTAGAAAGTCCCAGATACAAGGAAAGCAAGACCCTTGCAGGATCTCACAGGGATGTCATTGGCTGAAATTCCCCACAAAGGAGAAGGAGAACCGGTTGAGACCATATTCAAGAATTAGGCATGGCCCCCTGGTTGAGGGATGGGGTCCACCCACCTATCTCCAAAATTTTAACCCAGAATTGCTCCTGTCTAAAAGAAATACAGGAACAAAAAAAAATGTAGCAGAGACTAGAGAAAAAGCCATTCAGAGACTACCCCATCTGGGGATCCATCCCACATGCAGACACCAAACCCAGACACTAAGGTGAATGCCAAGAAATGCTTGCTGACAGGAGCCTGATACAGCTGTCTCCTGAGAGTCTCTGCCAGATCCTGACAAATACAGATGTGAATGCTGGCAACCAACCATCAGACTGAGCACAGGGACCCCAATGGAGAAGTTAGAGGAAGAACTGAAGGAGCTGAAGGGACCTTATCTGGTGTCAATGGAAGGGGAATGCATTGGTCCTGTGTAGGCTTGATGCCGCAGTGTAGAGGAATACCAGAGCAGTGAGGTGGGAGTGGTTAGGTAGTTGAGGGACCACCGTCATAGAAGCAGGTTGGGGGGGGGGATCAGATAGGGGGTTTGCAGAGGGGAAACCAGAAAAGGGGATAATATTTGAAATGCAAATAAATAAAATTTCCAATTAAAAAACAAGCACAAACCACCATTGCCTGGACTATATCATTCTCTCCAAAGTTGTGTTACTGAATTTATGTGCTATTAACCACAGGATTGTACTCAGATGCCTAAACCATTCTGACAAGGCACTTCCTATTATATTTGCTCTGAAGTTCTTAACCACCTTGTTCTTTCTTCCTTGCCTTACACTACAGTAGATTTCTTGTCTTTCAGCCATACTACTGAAGAAATCTTACACATGAGACTGAGTGATAGTATGAACCTTGAGTCCAAGAAATGTCCTACCATCTGCATCTTAAATGCTTAAGTTCTGTGGAAAATTATATGCATTGTAAATACACAAAAGAGTGTTTTACTGTCATAAATATATTCATAAAATATAGTAGACTCACTGATTTCAGATTTGTTGAAGCAATTTACAGCATGGAAAGAGACACTTCTTCTTCTTCTTTTTTTTTAATCAATAATAGTACACACCATATACAGCACCTTGTCCTTTCAGGAAATCATTTGAAACTGTCACTCATACCTAAGAACTCTGACGATGGCTCAGAAGTGCTGGCCTTATAACTATCAACTTTCAGTCTTTTATGTCAAATAGTGATTGAATTTTGGTTCTTTTATACCAAGATACCCCAGGAAGAATTCATTTATACATTTATAAAAGGAAGTTCTCATAGAATAAAAAGTAAGAAATATAAGTTTTCTTCTAGCTATGAAAAGCCTTTGTAACACTCTGCAAAGTATCAAAAACAGCAAGAAATTATATGATCTGCTATGAATGCAGCTTTCAAATAACTGAAGCAGTTAATATTATATTTGCTACTACAAAAAGTTATATAATTGGCAAATATAGACTCTTTTAATATACATATTATTGGATAAAACCTATATATCTTGAAGGCCTGAGAATATTAGAGGAAAATAAAAGATAATAGAAATTTTTACAGGCCAACATGTACTCATTCATCTAGGAATAGCTTCTGATACAAAATTTTTTATACTACTGACATCATTGTTCTGGGCAGAAGAAAAAAAAAAAGAAGTATGGTCTAACATCAGAAATGTGCCCTTTCTGA
>JANHMN010000934.1:0-14152 GCA_030674055.1 Rhabdomys pumilio
CTATACCTATACCTATACCTATACCTATACCTATACCTATACCTATATACATATGTCAAATTTTAATGTGAGATGAGTAAAAGTAGTAAAACATTCTCATGGGAATGATGAGAAAGAACATGGGCCATATATCAATAGTTTAACTGAAGCATAAATCAATGTATGATAAAACTCTTTATCAATTGCAATAAAACTAGTTATGTAATTAGAAAGATGGCATAGTGGTGAAGAGAACTTGGTGTTCTTGCAGAGGACTAGGGTTCAGTTCCCAGTGCTCACAATCACTGATAACTAACTCTAAGGAAACTCTTACCTTACTTAAAAGTCACAGTAAGGGCTCTGGACTTAGAACATGCTTTCAAATTTCATTCTTCTAACCTCTCAAGTAATTTGTATTACTCTCAAGCACATCTGGGTCTTTCTGGAGCATTTCTTCATATTCACTTATACATCACACCATTTTTCCTTGATCACTATATATTATAGTAGTCATCTTAATTTCTAGCCCCATATTACTCTTCTCTATCTGCCTCAGATAGGGGTGGGAATTGAAAATGCCTGTGAGACATCTGTATTACTATCATGCTATTATACCCCAAGGTTCAAAGAAAACTCTTAGAATAGAGATGAAGGCTGTGAACTTTGTGTTCTGGCCATGAATTAACTGTTACATTCCTATCCAAACAAACAACTGTAGGGTGGATAAAACAATCCCAGTTAAAACGAGAGCATGGATGAGACAGTATTCCTTGTGACCTTTCCTTAGCTGATGAGCCTTAAAGTTAAAAGAGTAGAGAGTCACTTTTCTTTGCAGTGGTACCATCTGAGAGTTTGCTAATGCCCAACTGGTTGGCCCTACATCTATGTACATACTAGCAAAACTAACTTTGCCCTTTCACATAAAAATATTGAAACAGAAAAGAGATAAGATCCTTTTAAACACATACAAAACAAAAAATAGACTAACACAAGACGAAATTTGACCACACATTTGGTTTGAAAGGTCTTAACTACATTCAAACACTTTCCTTCATATTGTAGAAGACAGAGAGCAATCTCAAACAGTATAAATAAATAAATAAATAAATAAATAAATAAATAATAAATATAATCAATCAAATCAACTAATCCAGAATTGCAATTCCTTAATAAAAACATATTTAAATTATTTTTTTAAAAAATAAAAATTATCAGTATGAAATTAGAAAAGCCACTACAGAGAGGGGAAAATGAGTTGTTGGGGACGCTAGAATGCATATGATGTGTGAGTGCAGAAAATAGGATATGAACAAGGTATAGATTCGAAGGGAGATATCAAAGGTATAGGTAAGGAATGTATGCATTAGATGAACAAGAATAACACCAAATTTTAAAAATGCTTTTTATTTGAAATTCTTATAATGAAGCCAATATTTTATATTCTACATTAAAAATATATGAAAGGGAGTGTGTTCAGTTGGTTGATAATTTCTTTTTTGTCCTTAAAAGACTTTCAAAGTAGTTTTGTAAAACTAAGGTTTACATTTTTTTGCCTTTTTAAAAGATATTCTCCCCCTCCTGGTCCACCTTCTGACTTTTCCTTATCCCATACCTCCTCCTCCTGTCTCCACAAGGATGTCCCCAACCCCCTCACTCCCCACTCCTTCAGACCTCTTCATTCCCTGGGGCCTCCAATCTCTTAAGGGTTAGGTACATTTTCTCTGACTGAACTCAGACCCAGAAGTCCTCTGCTATTTATGTGTTGGGAGCCTCATATCAGCTGGTGTATGCTGCCTGGTTGGTGGTCCAGTGTTTGAGAAATCTTCAGGGTCCAGGAAGTTAAGATTGCTGGTTTTCCTGCAGGGTCACCCTCCTCAGCTTCTTCCATAATCTTTACTTTTAAAGACAAAATAAAAATAATTTTGTCTTAGAACAATCAACAATAATAAGGCTGCCAGTAATACTGCTCATTTATGTAATTTATCAGAATCATGCATTTAATCTTAAAACATTTGAAATCATATATTTCTTTCTCCCACCCACCCCCATACCTATGTGCTTAGAATTAAAAGGAAGCGTATGGAGAGGGAGGTTCATTGCCCTCTATGCATCTTCCAGTATAAAATTACAAAAAGTAGATTCTTTCATGGGATACTATTAGATGTACTACAGAACACTTTGGGTTTCATCTCTTTGTAAAAATGATCATGACTTATTAATGAATTAGGACACATGATTTGATTGATGGCTATGATGTGCAGAACAGCAGTGTTCTTCTTTAAAGTTGATGAATTTCACAACTGCCTGTGAGATTCCACTGCTCTTCAAGTTCATCCTTTCAAAGGAGCAAGCTGTTTCTCTCCACAAAAGAAAAAAATCACCGAGTGGATAATTTTCTAATTCTCTTCATTTTGTTTTGTTGTTTGCCATCTCCTGTACTCAGAGTCAGTAGGATGTTTCCGAAGATTAAAATTCATCAAGTACAAATTATGTTAATGAATTCCCTAGACCCTTTACACCTCATAAAACTGAAGATTGTTTCCACAACCAAAAACAAGCTTAAAACTAAATGTCTTAAATAAGTAAACACTTTATTTGCCTGACTGTAAAAGGAGTCTAGAATCATCAACTCTTGGTTATTTCAAATGCTCAAAATGCCAAGAGGATAACTTCTGTCTTTCTAAACTCTAGCATTCACCTTTTATCCGAGATCTGCCTGTTTATTGTAAACAAATTGTGGTGTAGCTCAGCCCTGTGCACATCCTTAGCCCAAGAGCTTTCTGTAAACAAGAGCTAAACAACCAACCAGTAGATAGGTAGTGAACATGAGGAAGTAGAAAGGAAGGACTACTTAGTTTAAGGGTATTGAAGACAGTGTGGAGAGGAGAAAAAGCTTTTTCCTTCTGCTGAATAGGAAGGTCAAGCAGGAGCTTTCTCTGTCTCTCTGAACTAGCAGACTTTCACTCCAACATCTGGGTTCTGAGTCTTAATTGTTAAAATTAAACCCTTCAGATTTTTCTTTAAAACCACCATCTAAGCTTTACCTTATCCATATTTAGCATATGTAGCATAATTCATCAAAATTGGCTACCCAGTTCAGTTCATGAAATACGTTCATATGAACATAATAAAAAACTATTCTAGGTTCCATCTTTTTCAAAATAAATACCTGAACAAGGCTTAATTACAATTTCAAATTTCCTATGAACATAATAAAAGGCTATTCTGGGTTCCATAATTGTCCTAATCAAAGAAAAAAATAAAGATAATTGAGAAAAAGCCATCTGTAGATAAACAAAGGTTCCCTTTGTTTCCCCCCATGTTCTTCTTATCAATAACAAAAGACAATGAAAAATAATTCTTTGATTTTTAACTTTGGTTATACAATAGCAAGAAAAGGGACATGAAGTGGTAACTTAAGGTTCTTTGGAAAGTTGGTTGGATAGTGTTTTGCTGGGACAACCACATGGGGAAACATATAACTGAAGCGGACATGGGGTGAAAGACGAAAGCAGACTCATGAAAGACTATTTCACTGAAGCAGACACAGGAAAGAGGTTGTTCTTCTAAAGCAAGCATGTTGAAAAGACACATGATGAAAGATGCTTTGCAAAGAACACACATGTATTTGTCTGCCTTACATTAAGTAATTGAGCTGAATTTGTAGGGACTCCACAGAGAGAAAGACACCAACAATCTGGTGATGTGCTGCAGTTTCTTGTAACTCTTTTAGGCTGATAGGCAAAGAATTGTCAGCTGAGACAGATACACACACATGCTGAGGCAAGACACATAGTGAGGCAAGACCATTGGAGGACACATAATATTTGGAGAGAGTATAAATGGCCCAGTAGACAGTGACAGAGGCTGAGTTTGGCTTGCTGGTACAGCGAGCTGTGCAATGCTTGTAAATCTCTAGTCTTGACTGATCTTCTCTACCCTGAGAGAGACACAGGTCCCTCCTGTTGAACTGGGCCCAGGCTGAAGCCTGGCTGTGGCTGATTTGTGGTTTCTGTCCTGATTCTACTGAACTGGACTGCTGGTTTACCCATGAAGTAGATGCATGTAGATCAAGCTGCCACTGATAACCTGTGAACTGAACTGCTAATTTCCAGAAAACACAGACAGGAGTTGCTCCAAAGACCCTTTCTAAACAGGTCCATTTTCCCTTGTCTTTTCTTTTTGACTACCTCTGGTGTATGGGTAATCAGGAGGTTAAAGCATTTAAGAACTATCATTAAAAATAGGAGTTTGAAAAAATTAAAGTTACTATGACTCTTCCAGTCTAATCATCAGGAAGGCTAAATGTCCAGCACTGAGAGAGTAAATAATTATGAGCATTGAATGTAAGGAATAAAAAAATATTCTGTGAGAGCCTGTGATCCCTTTACCCCTCTTTTTGGGATTATGTAGCAACCTCAGTCTCTTTGGCCTTCTCAGTTATCTACTGATTTATATGCCCTGAAATCCTTTATCACAATACAATAGATTCATTGTAGGGATTGGATGACTTAAACTCAGTAGAGAGAAACTGAGGAGACTGGTGAGAGGCACATAACAGAAATAACGATTCTCCTGAAATCATAGAATTCAGTGTAATGTAAAACTTAGGTACAAAAGAGTATCTAAGTACTCTTTGAAACAGTGGAAGGGAAGATACAAAATGTCCACATGGACACTTTGGCAGTTATGGAATTGGGGGAAATTCTATTGCATGTACAAATTAATTTTGGTTTTTTGGATTACAAAGCTTCTTTTTTTTTTTTCATTACTTGTTTGCCCAATTTTCAAATGAAAGTACCCACAACTGAAACAATATCCAGGAGAAAATCTGGTAGGCAAATGGTATTTACCAAATTGTCTTAGTTGATTGATGAGACAAATCAATTAGCCAGTTTCCAAAGTGACTCCACTTAGTGTAGTGATGTGCTTGTTTGAAACAAGTTATAACATTTAATTAGTTTTAATTTTCCATAATCTACCCGAGGCTTATAAGTTTAGCCAAGAAAAAGTTAAAACTCTCAGTATCCTCAGTTGTAATAAGCACAATTTTAAGTACTAAATACAAAAATACTAATCCAATCTTGACCCTTCCTTTTGGAATATTTCATTAGCAAAACAATTTGGAAGACACTATTTTTCTAACCTTAATCATCGTTAATGTGATTATGCTAACATAAAGTAAAATACCTGTTCTATTGTGTATTCTGTGTGCTTTTAAAATCTTATTCTTAAAATCTTGTTCTTGTCAGTCATGGTAGGCTCATTCTCATTTGTATTTGTAGTATTTTTCCTTCCATACTAATTGCAGAGTTTCTCATCATGAATGTAGCTAGCTAGCCCTGTGGTGTAATGTGGATAAGATGATATTGAGTGAAAAAGTATCATTTATTTGCTAGAAGTAATTGTAGTCTTGGAGGCTTACTGTTGAATAAGCCACAAGTTACTAGCTCTTTCTGAATCCTGGCTGGCTGGTTCAACTCAGCTGTTCTGGCTCAAACTCTTCTCCAAGCTGACAGATTTAAATTGTCACCTCTCAGCTTTTCACTTAATTGCTCTGCTTGGCAAAACTGCCTCTGAACTCCACTGTCTGTTTGTAATTCAATTGAGTTCCACTCAAATGAACTGCTTTGAATTCAGAGGAACACAACAGAACTGACTGACTCTCCCTACTCTCCTCTTTTAAGTTGCCTCTCTTTCCTGCTCTTTCTTTGGTTTGGGTTTGGTGTATTCTGTCTCTCATTCATTCTGTTAGTTGTTTCTCTGATTCATCACTTTGTCTGCCCCTTAGACATCACTTTCAAACAGGGTTGCTTCCTTATTCCAACAAATTCTACCTCCATTGTTATGGCTTAAATGTACATACTAAGGGCATATCTGTACTGCCAGAGAGATTAAAGGTATATGGCATGTATGTGTTCCAGGTGGATCACAGAGACCTAGAAGAGTTTTGGAGGTGATCCCTTGCCAGAGAAGCCATTTTGCTGGATTAAAATATCTTTATACTTTTCCCTTTTTGTTTAAGCTAAAAGTTGTACAGAGCTTAGGTTTTACAACAGAAACAAGTATCAATCCCACAAACATAACACTCTGAATGTTTCTATGCATTGTCTCTGTTGCTGCCTTTCTGCATCAATTCCTACATTGTGTCCTCCATTTCACTTGAAAGCTTCTCTTATTCACATGATATCTTTATGAATTTTGGTGAGACTTGTTAGGGTGTATGAATAATTGAAGAATGATACCTCAGACTCAAATAGTATGCCAAAGCAAAAATCATTCATTTAACAAGTTCATGCATGCTGGGACCTGATTCCATTGAAATAGAAGGACCCTAACTGTATCTGCAGATTCAGTTTTAAAGCCAAAACAGAAACATTAGGGAGGGATAGGTGATCTGCAACTTGACTTGTGGGTTTTATCTCCTGGTATCTGGGTGATGCTCTGATTGGTTAGGGTCTTGGTTCAAGTATATTTGACTAACTATTCTTGCTTCACATGAAAGTGGGGTAGCTCTTGATCTCTTAGCTGCAAGCTTGGCTAACTATTCTTTTGCAAGCTAGAAAGGGGTCCCTTTTTCATAGACACATGGTTGTTTCAGTAACCAACTTGCCCAGTTCTGGGAATTAGAAGCTCAGCTCTGGTGTATTGAATTACTAGTTTGCACAGTCATGGAGTCAGCCTAGCTCAGGCCAGTTCACTCCTTTCAGAACCCAGAGTCCTTCATCACATGTGGAAATATAGAGAAAGATTTTCCCTAACCTGACACTTTCCCTGACTTTCTGAAGTGAAAACATCTTTAAGGTATAAAGGATGATGTATTCAGGAGTTTGTTCTATAATCCTATTTCTTTTAGCAGCTGTTGTTCCTACTTTATTGGCATACAAATATGTAAAGTTAATAAAGCATTATTCAGTCTATTTCTAGTTCTCATTCCTCCTTTCTGTTTATCAAAGTACAATTAGATCTTTATGAATCCACACATAAACTAGACACTTAGGCACTAGTATTCCATGCCCGGATCCACACCAGCAGCCAGGCTTCTTACCAATTGTCAATGGGCTGTCTTCCTTGATCCTCAATTTCAATAAGTACCTCAAGTTCACAATTACTCATTTTCTTTTGTATTATGGTTTTACTGGTGTGAACCGACACCATGACCAAGGCACCTCTTTTAAACAAAAGGAGAAGACTGACTTCTCGGAAGCTAGGAGAATGGTTACAAAGCTCACTCCTACAGTGACACACTTTTTCGAAGGCCACAACTCCTAATAGTGCCACTCGCTAGGCCAAGCATATTTAAAGCTCCACATCTATTGTCTTACTTCCTCTGTTTCTTGTCTCTCAAACTTTGTGTTATAATTATTTTTTCCTGTGGTATAACTCTTTTTTCAACCTTTTCTGAGGTGAAAAATATAAAGGTTGCAATTTATGATAGGGAGAGGTTTACTCCAGTGATCACTGGAGTTGCAGTAAGTACTGTGATGGCTTCTTCAAATAGCATCTTTTCCTCTCAATTCCTACCCTTAAGCTTAAGGGATCTGAAATGGAGTTTTCAATTTTCTAATGCAGAAAAGTCTGTCAATATAATTAAAATTGTCCTTTGGGGTGTCTTACTGTGATTTACTGTCTCAGAGGCTGTTGCATTGTTTCTTGCTTTGGAGTTGAGTCTCCCACATCTTCAGAGTCTCCAGATTTCTTTGGGCTTCCAGCTCAATTTGACAAACTGATTTTTTCCTTTGGAGATGATCCCAGATGAATTTTTTATTTGTGGCTTTCTTTCACATTTATCCTGTCCTCTGAAATATTTCTGTCAGATATCCTCTGCTTTCTGCAAAATTGGTTTGTTTGTATTTTTTTCTTCCCCAAGCACTTTAGGCACCATATGTATATATCTTTATACATATCAAATAATATATATATATATATATATATATATATATATATATCTTTTATTTGCCTTATATTATTGTCTTCTCAGAGGCTTACCACTAAATAAGCCTACTCTTTCTAGTTCTTTCTGAACTCTAACTGGCTGGTTGGTTCAACTCAGCTATTCAAGCTCAAACTAGTCTCCAAGCTGACTGATTCAAATTGGCTTTTCTCACTTTCTCATTGAATTGCTCTGCTTAGTCAAACTGCATCTGAACTCCAGGAACTGAATTTCTTTCAACTGAACTGCACTTAACTGAACTCAATGGAACCAGCTGACTCTCTCTCCTATGCTCTTTTAAGTCAATTCTCTTTCCTGCTTTGTCTCAGGAGAGTAGGGCTTTTCTAACTCATCAGATCAAATCTTTCTCTGATTCATCCCTTTGCCTGCCCCTGAATTAGACATCATTTTGGGGATTAAAATATGTGCACTAAAACAGTGTCTGTATTCCAGCCAGAGTGATAAAAGGTGTGTGGCTTGTCTCCATTCCAGATGGATCACACAGACTAAGAGAATTTTTGATGTGATCTTTTGCCAGAGGAGATAATACACTCGATTAAATTTCTTCTACAATGAAATCTTTAGTTTTCTTAAGTTATATATTCTATCTCTTTTTGATTTTCCACTGCATAATTTAGGTGATCTTTCAAGGAGTAGTTGTGAAGTATAGGGCTTTTCAATAAGACTTCATGATTCTCTGGATTTCCTCAGTGTCCTTCTTTTCATTTTTGATTTCAATTATTTAGTACTTTCTCTGCCTTTTAATAAGTTTGACTGAGGGCTTGTCTATCTTGTTGATTTTCTCAAAAAAAAAAGTTTTTTTGATTTTTTTAATTCTTTGTATTGTTCTCTTTCTGTCTTTCTTTATATTTTGTTTCAATTTTAATAATCCTGAGTTTATTTCCCTCAGTCTACTCATCTTAGGTGTGTTTGCTTGTTTTTGTTCTAGAGATTTTAGGTGTGCTTTTAAATTGCTAGAAATGCAAATTCTCCAATTTCTTTATGAAGGCACTTAATCCTATGAACCTTCCTCTTAGCAGTGCTTTCACTGTGTTCCATCAGTATGCCTATGTAGTGCCTTCATTACATTGAATTCTAAAATGCCTTTTCTTTCTTTTTCCTTCCTTCCTTCCTTCCTTTATTTCTTTTTCCCTTCCTTCCCTGACCCAGCAGTCATTGAGGTGTACAGTGACCAAGAGTTTGTAACCTCTCTTTTGTTTCACTTGTTGACGTACAGTTTTAATCCATAGTGGTCTGGCAAGATACAAGGGATCACTTTGATTTTCTTGTACCTTGTATTTGTTGAGGCTTGCTTTGTGACTCCCTATCTGATCAGTTTTGTAGAAGATTTCTTGTGTATTTTGACGAACTGTTCTGTAGATTTTTTTTAGGTTAATTTTATTCATAAAGTCTGTTAGTTTTATTATTTCTCTGTTTACATTCTGTCTCAGTTAGGCTCATTTCCCACTGAGACTAGACCAGGCAGTCCTCTACTGTGTGTCTTAGGGCTCTAAGACCAGCCTTAATATGCTGCCCCATTCATTGGTGGCCCAGGCTCTAGGAATTCCCTGGGTCCAGATTAGTTGAGACTGCAGGTCTTCCTATGCTGCCCTTCCCTTTAGCTTCTTCATTCATCCCCTAATTCATAGGGGTTCCTGACTTCAGTCCAATGCTTGGGTGTAAGTATCTGCATCTGTCTCAGTCAGCTGTTGGTAGAGCCTCTAAGAGGACAGTCATACTAACCTCCTGTATGAAAGCTCAATATAGCATTAGTAATAGTGGGTAGTTTTTGTCTCGATGTGTTTTGGTTGTTATACAGTGTTTTAAGTTGTTTTGCTTAAATATAATTTATTGATAAAAATTTAAGTTTATTTTAATTAGTGTATATTAATTATTCTATGTTAATAGATGTTTAAGGGTTTTTGTTTAATTGTATATTAATAGAAATTAAAGTTTTTGTTTAAATTATTGTATATTAATAGATATTTAGGGATTTTTGTTCATTGTATATTGATAGAAATTTAAGGTTGTTTTGTTAGACTAATGTTTGACTATATTGTACATAAACCATTTATTAAAAATGTAATGGTTTTTAATAAATATTTTCATTGTGTATATAATGTTAGTGTTTTTCTCAAGAAAAGGTCAGAAAGGGGGATAGGAAGTGGAAATTTAAGGGTCTGCTGGAAAGTCAGTTGGATGGTGTTTTGCTGGGGCAAATATGTGAAGGAACATTTCATTAAGGTGGACATAGGTGTGAAAGGCTAAGGCTGATTTGGGAAGAAATATTTAGCTGAAGCAGACACAGGAGACAGGATGTTTTGCTAAAGAAACACATGAAAAGACACATAATGAAGAATTTTTTCCTAAGAAGGCTCATGTTAATCCACCTTAAACTGCATAGTTGAGTTGTATTTGTTGGGATGCCATAGAGAGAAATGCATAGAAAACTTCTGATGGAGTGCTGAAGTTTGTTGCCACTTCCACAGACTCAGGCTTTTTGCATGCACATGCTGAGGCAAGAGCCATGCTGAGGCAAGGCAGGTGGAGGATATGTGATATTTGAAGGGTATTAATAGGACTTCATGGAGTGACGGGGACAGAGCACAGCTTGCTGGTACAGCTTGTGCAATGCTTGTGGGTCTTACATCTTTGGTGATCTTTGCTTTCCTGAGAGAGGCACAGCTAAGAACTTCTCCTGGGTTTCCTGTTGGTCCCTTCTGCTGAATCTAGCCAAGGCTGAGGCCTGGCTGTCAATCCTAGGTCATGTCACTGCTGTTGCTAACTTGACTCTGCTGAACTGGACTGCGAATGTATCCCTAATGTGTTTGCGAGTGGATTGAGCTGCCTCTGCCTGCTAACCTATGAAATGAACTGCCGATTTCCAGACAACATAGACTGGAATTGCTCCAAAGAAACTTTCTAAACATGTCTATTTGCCCTGTATCATTTTTCCCCCACTACCTCTGGTTGGTGGTAAGTTACAAGGAAGGTGAAAGAATTTAAGAACCATCACTAAAATTAGGATTTGAAAAAATTAAAGTTATAGGTTTACAGTGATTCTAGATTATAATTTAGGCAATATTTACTTATCTTCCTTTTTAAACATCAATTTGTTGATAATTCTTATGTGTGTTTATTTTACTTTGCTTCTTGAATGATAGAAGTGTGACTATAATTGTGTGTATTTTACTTTTTGATAGTGTTTGCCATAAAATTAAGCTAAATTAATTGATAAACATTTAAAGTGATTTGTGTTTTGGGAGAAGAAAACATGTAATAAATGTGAACTCTCCTTTATTTCTAAGAATACTAGTTTCACATAAACTTACATTTTTTATAACAATAATAATATTTTGAAATTTTTAACTTTTAAAAGTGTTTGTATTTGATAAATTATTAATTTTTACCTTAATATTTTCTTTTCCTCTATTTTAGCTATTCATTTGAACATGACAGTTTCAAATCTCTTTCTATCTCTATTCTCATCTATATCACCCTTTGGTTTTCTGACATAAAGTTTGAAATCAATATTTGCTATATACCCAAGGTTGACCTGAACTTACAGTGATTCTCCTGCTTCAGCCTCCAGAATGTTGGAATTACAGGTATGTAGAACCAGACTTGGTTGCTCATCACATAATAAAGTCATTACTATCTATACATGAATTTTCCTATTATTCCTTTTTATGCCTTGTGATTGGTTTAGTATTTTCTCTTTAAAATACTTTGTTGCTTTTTAATGCTTTTTTCTTTCTTCTTAATTTTCTTTTTCTTTTTTTCATTCTTTTTTTTGTGTTTCTGTTTTCTTTTCCAGATACGGTTTCTCTGTGTAGCCTTAGCTGTCAGGGACTTGCTCTGAAGACCAGGCTGGCTTTGAACTCACAGAGATCTTCCTGCCTTTACGTTCTGAGTCCTGGTATTTAAAACTCCAACATTTAATAAGGACATATGCTCAACCATGTTCATAGAAGCCATATTTATAATAGTCAGAAGTTGGAAACAACCCAGATGTCCCTTAACAGACGAATGGATACAGAAAATGTGGTACATTTACACAATAGAATACTACACATTGGTAAAAAACAATGACTTCATGAAATTTGCAAGCAAATGGATGGCACTAGAAAATATCATCCTGATTGAGAGGTAACACAGTCACAAAAGACCACACATAGTATGTACTCACTGATAAATGGATATTAGGAAAAGAGCATGGAATACTCAAGATACAATTTAAGGACCACATGACTCTGGAGAGGAAGAAAGATCAAAGAGTGGATGCTTCAGTTCTACTTAGAAGGCAGAACAAAAAAATCAAGGGGAGTAGAGGGCAAGAGGAAGATGAGAGGAAGAGACGAGGGGAGGGGAAAAAGAGGGGGAAGAATCAGGCATGAGGGGAGATGTTGGAGATGGACAGAGAGTCAGGAAATTGAACAGAGGTATGTAGGAATGGGGGATGGGGAACTGAGGATAGCAACTAGAAAGTCCCAGATACAAGGAAAGCAAGACCCTTGCAGGATCTCACAGGGATGTCATTGGCTGAAATTCCCCACAAAGGAGAAGGAGAACCGGTTGAGACCATATTCAAGAATTAGGCATGGCCCCCTGGTTGAGGGATGGGGTCCACCCACCTATCTCCAAAATTTTAACCCAGAATTGCTCCTGTCTAAAAGAAATACAGGAACAAAAAAAAATGTAGCAGAGACTAGAGAAAAAGCCATTCAGAGACTACCCCATCTGGGGATCCATCCCACATGCAGACACCAAACCCAGACACTAAGGTGAATGCCAAGAAATGCTTGCTGACAGGAGCCTGATACAGCTGTCTCCTGAGAGTCTCTGCCAGATCCTGACAAATACAGATGTGAATGCTGGCAACCAACCATCAGACTGAGCACAGGGACCCCAATGGAGAAGTTAGAGGAAGAACTGAAGGAGCTGAAGGGACCTTATCTGGTGTCAATGGAAGGGGAATGCATTGGTCCTGTGTAGGCTTGATGCCGCAGTGTAGAGGAATACCAGAGCAGTGAGGTGGGAGTGGTTAGGTAGTTGAGGGACCACCGTCATAGAAGCAGGTTGGGGGGGGGGATCAGATAGGGGGTTTGCAGAGGGGAAACCAGAAAAGGGGATAATATTTGAAATGCAAATAAATAAAATTTCCAATTAAAAAACAAGCACAAACCACCATTGCCTGGACTATATCATTCTCTCCAAAGTTGTGTTACTGAATTTATGTGCTATTAACCACAGGATTGTACTCAGATGCCTAAACCATTCTGACAAGGCACTTCCTATTATATTTGCTCTGAAGTTCTTAACCACCTTGTTCTTTCTTCCTTGCCTTACACTACAGTAGATTTCTTGTCTTTCAGCCATACTACTGAAGAAATCTTACACATGAGACTGAGTGATAGTATGAACCTTGAGTCCAAGAAATGTCCTACCATCTGCATCTTAAATGCTTAAGTTCTGTGGAAAATTATATGCATTGTAAATACACAAAAGAGTGTTTTACTGTCATAAATATATTCATAAAATATAGTAGACTCACTGATTTCAGATTTGTTGAAGCAATTTACAGCATGGAAAGAGACACTTCTTCTTCTTCTTTTTTTTTAATCAATAATAGTACACACCATATACAGCACCTTGTCCTTTCAGGAAATCATTTGAAACTGTCACTCATACCTAAGAACTCTGACGATGGCTCAGAAGTGCTGGCCTTATAACTATCAACTTTCAGTCTTTTATGTCAAATAGTGATTGAATTTTGGTTCTTTTATACCAAGATACCCCAGGAAGAATTCATTTATACATTTATAAAAGGAAGTTCTCATAGAATAAAAAGTAAGAAATATAAGTTTTCTTCTAGCTATGAAAAGCCTTTGTAACACTCTGCAAAGTATCAAAAACAGCAAGAAATTATATGATCTGCTATGAATGCAGCTTTCAAATAACTGAAGCAGTTAATATTATATTTGCTACTACAAAAAGTTATATAATTGGCAAATATAGACTCTTTTAATATACATATTATTGGATAAAACCTATATATCTTGAAGGCCTGAGAATATTAGAGGAAAATAAAAGATAATAGAAATTTTTACAGGCCAACATGTACTCATTCATCTAGGAATAGCTTCTGATACAAAATTTTTTATACTACTGACATCATTGTTCTGGGCAGAAGAAAAAAAAAAGAAGTATGGTCTAACATCAGAAATGTGCCCTTTCTGA
>JANHMN010000936.1:0-14135 GCA_030674055.1 Rhabdomys pumilio
CACACCCATCACTCTATTTATTTCAGTATCTAATCTTTTTTTTTTTTTCTTTCTGGAGTATACTTGCTACACACTTCTCATGCTTATTCACTTATGGGCTTCTTGGTTCCTCATACCACATTCTGAATTTCATCTGCAGTCACCTCTGGGTTAATACCTATAGTAAAACTTGCCTCTGTCCACACCTAGCTAGAGCTTTGATTCTGTCACATTGACCTGTTAATACTAGTCCATTCCACTGTCTCGTTTCTTTCTTTTTCCAGAGGGCTTAACTCAGACTCACATACTTTTTATCATTGCTTTTGTTAACATAATGGTAATCTGTTGTCTTGTAGTCTCAAGGCCCTCTATGTCTTGTCTATTCTGAGTTTCCATTTCATTAAGTGAGTAATCAGTTTTGGTTTTGTTATTGTTTGTTTGTTTGTTTATACGCATCATCCAGCAAATTCCTTAGAACATGGAAGAAATTTGTTAAACATAGCAAGCAGTTCTGAGTCAAGTATCCCCACTTTGTGACCTTATGTGCTAATGTAAAACCAAGCACCATTTTGCATTAATTCATAAGCATAGTACCAACGATTTTCCCATAAACAATATGCCTGTAGCCTCCTCATTTATCTCTCCCATCAAGGTGGGTGGGGAGCTGCTCATTAACTTTGTTTAGTTTAGATTTTTTTTGAAATTATAATTATGTTTTGCTCTTCCCTTTTATTCCTCCAAACCCTTTCATATACTCCTTCCCACTCTCCTTCAACTTAAGTGTTACTGTGTGTGTAAGTGCATTTGTGATACATATTCCTAAATATGACCAGTTAAATCTGTATAAACTTACTTATATGGGTGCTTTCATGGCTGAGTGTATGGAACTGGGCAATTAAACGGAGTACTCCTCTCTAAGGAGGACTACTTCTCCCACTCTCGTCTTTCCTCAGTTGCCTCTAGTTATGTTTGTAGGATCGAAGAATTGTGAGTTTTCCCATTCACTATGGCATGATCGTTGGTGCTGTCATCATTCAAATAATGTTTAAGTGGTTGATGAGACTCCCAAATTATACAGCCTCATGCTATTGCTCTTGGTTACCACCCCTCAAGAGATGAAAGTTAAATCCCTATGGCTAAAGATGCCATGAACTTCAGAAAGATCCCTCAGTGATTCCTGAGCTAGAATTGATCTGAAATGCCCGCTTCCTGAGGATTCACCTTTCATAGTAGCACAAGGTGCCTTGCAATGTTTCAAAAACGGGAGGCAAACAACAGTTCTACACAGCTATGATTTCTATGAGTCACATCAACAGCCAGCATGGCACAATAATCCTGAAGGTATGATAAATGGTACACATACTTGGATATGCCAAGCAATATCCAGCTGTGCTGAGAATGGACTTAAGATCTATTCAACAAGTGAGATATCTTTACTAGAACTAGAAACATAGTTTATCACTCAGTACTAGTAAAATCAAGGTTATTGATGCATAATCTACAACCACTTATTTACTGAACCAACATAATTTTTAACAATCTCTAAACATTTCTCATTATACCGACAGATAAATGTAATCTTCACCTTTTATCAAGGAAACTTCTTTTTACAAAGGACAAAGACCACTACAAAAAACCATAGTCAATCAAAGTGTAGAGCTGTGGAATTGTGGATTCATGTGCAAAATATTCCCTTTTCCAAGACTCTGAGAACAATGAGGAAGTGGTGGCAAAAAGGTTGTAAGAGGCAGAGGACCAGGGATTTTGCTGTCAGGTTGTGTGTCTTAGTAACTTCAGAATTTATACCCATAATATCTTATTAGCATGAATGTAAACTTTTGAGATATAGTTTGAGAGTTGCCTAAGTTCATATATGGCTAATGCTAAGACAACTTATTTACTCTCCCTTGACCATGTTCCTTTATTCCCTGAATGTACATATCTTCATTTGGTTGTGTCTTATTATATTCTAATTGCCACTTTCTATAACTTTCATGTTTAAACCTATATTAATATGTTCTTTTTAAAATGCTTACCTCTGGTTTGAATAGTGCTAGTCATGAAATTCCTTTATGAGCAGAGACACAAATTCCAGTTTGGTCTGAGTTGAGGTCTCTTATAGCTTAGACCTTAGGACATGTTCAAAGTCATAAAGATAGCATTGTGGAAGTATTCCTCTGCCCTTCATGTTCACAAATAGAATAAAAACATGAGTGGTTTTGATTAAATAAATATAACTTTCAAACTCTGGTGAAGGTCCATATGCTTATCAATTCATCTTGGCCTATTAAAATTGTTTTCTGAAAATTGTCTTGCCCTATAATTTGATACTTGGAAGTCATTTTATAATATCATAAGGACTTTTAAGACATAACAAAATATTGTTTTCTCAATTTTCAGTAATATTTTTAAAAAATTATCTGTTTTATTTATACAGATTTCAAAAAATTCAAGATCAATTGAAGAGGTATTCAAAACTTTTAAGTTAAGTCTGCCATATATTCTCAGTAAGATTCAAAGTTGTGGCCACTAGTTGGAGAAATAAAGTAATAAATGGCAGACCTACTAATTCGTGATCTCCAGCAAACTGTCATTATTGAGACCCTTCAAAACTGTACATGAAGTTTACTTATTTTGTGATTAAGTTGAATGCCTTTCCTACCATAGAATTTAGCAATACATGTGTGTGTGTTCTTGTGTACCAATAAGCACACAGTGGCCTGCTCAGCAAGTGCATGTTAACTACCATGATAATTGGGAAAAAAAGAACAAAGCAAAATTAATTGTGTGCTGGTAAGAAAATTTTAGCGATGTCATTCCTGGGGTTTGACAGTAATTTTATTTAAAGACGTTTATAAATAACTTAATGTAGGAGTACACAGTGAACTATCCACATGAGTCTAAGCATAGGAATGCTGAGTCAGTAGGAGTCAAGCAGTGAGGGGTAAGAAACGGCAATGGAGATGGAACGTGGGCTAGTGTAAAGAGAGGCACTAAGAATTAGTCTAGATCCAGCATTATGGACTACACAATGCTGTTTAAGATATAAGATAATGCTCTAAGAATGACAGTTACGCCCTTTCATTCAAAATGCAAGCACACTATTGGATCTCTGACTCTCTGTGCATGTTTGTAAAATTAAGTTACTCTTTACAAAATATATCTTCTCTACCATGACAATTGTATCTTATTCAAAATATTCAATATATTGAATCACTGAAATGAATGGATAAAGAAGAGGAAACATATCTATAGGCAATGGGAAAGTACCCATCCATATAAGGAATGAAATCTTGTAATTTGTGCTCTGTTGAGGAATATTTAAGGAAAATAAGTCATACATAAAAACACAAATAGTTCATCGTCACATTTAGGGACATAAAATACTAATATAAATAGAAGAAGAGAAGAATACGTGTCAGGGTATAGTGGCAGTTTGAAAGAGAAGACATTAATAAAACAATCTTCATTTAAAGAAAATAATTAAGTTAAAATGTATTGTACAACAAAGTGATTAATCCAATAAGAGCACAGCATTATATATTGCATACTAATATTTAGTTTTAATGAAACATAAGTATGACTATGGTCCAGGAACACTATATCACCCACTGGTTATATATTATACTGGTTCTCATTCATGTAGATATACTCTAAGATACTGACACAATGGTAATTGGGTACTTTTTTCAGCATGTATATTGCAGCATATTCTTTAAAGAAGATACTGCTTTAAAAGTAGCAGCTAAATATTTTAATTAGCAATATTTGGATAATTCTTGAGGTATATGTTCTTAGCATGTTATATTATACAAAAGAAACGCAGACAACATTACCTAACAAGTAGCGTCTTTGGCTTTGTGTGCTACAATTCTGAAAACTAAAGCTAGCCATGGTGGCATACACTTGCAATCCCAGCACTCAGAATCCTTAGTCTGTAGAGTCAAACAATAAGTTCAGTTTAAGCTACAAAGTTAGCCGGGTTCATGGTAAGTCTGTCTCAAGAACAAAACAAACAGATAGTACAAGCATTTGAAAACTCTACCCTATTGCCCTTTCCTGCTAGTATCTGTCTATATTAACTGAGAAAAAATATGACAAAAAAAATGTGACAAAATGCTTTTGAATAAATGAGACACTTAATTTCAAGTATACGAATGATGGGATTAGGATAGTGTTTTGTTGTTTGTTGTTAAGGGTGTTTACATGGAAAATGATATGTAAATCTACATACTCAGCGAAGAAATTTGCCTTTGATATAGACTTTATCCAACTAAATGGAAATTCTGTGGAATGAAAATATAGAAGGAGGACAAACCAACACTCTGCAGCTGAGATAACTTTGTTCTCTTGATATCAACTTATCAGAACTCTAGATAAACTGTGGGACTTCCACAAGGTTCAAAATTTAAACCTAAAGCTGCCATATTTTCTTTTCTGAGGTGCCAGTTTGGAAACAGCTGATTTTGGTTGTTTCCTCAGCCACCACAATCACTGATTCCTTTTGCAAATATGTCCTCACATGTATGTTTATATTTATCTATTATATGTTATTTACCATCTATCACTCTCTTAGCTACTAAATATTACTGTCTTTGGTGTCTACCATCTATCTTCTATCTATTTATTTACTTAAATATTTATATATTATCTTTGTATGTATCTATGCATCTATCATCCGTCTATCTATCTATCTATCTATCTATCTATCTATCTATCTATCTATCATTTCTGTCTCTATATATCATCTGTCTATTTACTATTGTCTATTTATCTGTCTATATCTACATCTATATATCTATCTCCATATCTGTATCTGTATCTATCTCCTATCCACTTACATATATATATATATATATCTGTCTTCTATTATCTTTTCGTATCTTATTTATCATCTACTATTCCTGTTTCTTTTTTATTAATTATTTTATTTATTTACATTTCAAATGTTATACCCCTTCCCAGTTTCCTCTCTGCAACCCCCCTAGCCCATCCCCCTCCGCCGTTTCTATGAGTGTGCTCCCCCACCCACACCATCCACTCCCACCTCACAGCCCTGCCACTCCCCTACACTGGGGCATTGAGCTTCTACAGGACCAAAGGCCTGCCCATTCATTGATGCCAGATAAGGCAATCCTCTTCTACATATGCAGCTGGAGCCACATGTACTCTTTTCTTCATGGTTTAGTCACTGGGAGCAGTGAGGGGTCTGGTTGATAGATAATGTTGCATCTGCATCTGGCAGTCTCTGATGTCAACCACTTCTTGACATCAGCAACAGTGTCTGGATTTGGTGTCTACAGATGGAATGGATCCCTAGGTGAGGCAGTCGCTGGAAGGCCTTTCCTTAAGTCTCTGCTCAACTCTTTGCCCCTGCATTTCCTTCAGACAAAAACAATTCTGGGTTATTATTGAGATGGGTGGTTGGCCCCATCCTTCAACTGGGGGCTGTGTCTAACCTCTGGATATGATCTCTAGTGTTTTTCTCTTTCTATATACCTATGCTTTATCCATCTCAATTTGTCTATTAGCATGTACTCTTGATGTTGAATTTTCTGTGGAGTATAGTCAACCTACCAGGTCCCACAACATTAGAGAAAACTGATTCTGTCTCACTCAGAAGCTATCAACTGCCAACAATTCCATAGCTATAGGTGAAATTTTGTGTCTAACTTGTCTCAACATACTGGGATTATGTTTGGCTTGAAAAACTTTATTTTGTGAGCTTGCTATCACAACTATCATTAGTAGATGTGTAAAACTACCATGTTGTATCTAGGAAACATTGTTTGTTTGTTTGTTTTTCTAGTCATATACCAAATTTGGCTCTTAGAGTCACTTTTCCACAATGATCTATGTGCCTGGAAAGTAACAGATGTGATTTAGATGTCACATTTGGTACTGCGCATTCCACAGTCTCTTTTCTCTGTACTTTGACCAGTTGCAGGACTCTGTGTTCATTGCCATCTAATGCAAAACAAAACAAAAAACCAAAAACTTATCTGATGCGAGCTGAAACATGCACTGATCTGTAGGATGCCCCATAGATTCTCAAACATTAGAGCTATACTGCATTGCCAATGCCCTTGGTTACCCTCTAGAACCTGAAGGTAAGACATGATAGACTTGAATTATAGGGTATGGATAAAACAAACTGATACTCAACTGGAAGCTTCATCCCTATTATCTGACTTTTATAGCTCTGGAAGATGCTATGCATGCTACCAGAAGAGAAAAGAAATCATCAATTTTATCCAGCTATGAACGCTGGGAGGTACAATAATTACTGACCATGAAGGTCATACCCACTGGTGCCACAGTGCTATGGATGTTATGATAGTAACCAATCACTTTCTAATTGCATTTAATATCTGCTCTGAAAATTGAAACCCAACCTAGGGACATTTATTGGGGTCAGGAGCTAGTTAGTAGAAAAGTCATTGGCCCTAGGTGAGAACCTACTACGGTTACTGTGCTAAATGAGCATGGTATTAAACTGCCTATGAATGACTTTCTTTGAAATCCTTGGTCTAGCCATGTAACAAATACTTCAGTTCTTCAACAAGGTGTTTCAGAAACAAAAGTCATGCCTTAGTTCTTACATGAATAATATGTTAGGAAATGACAGAATTTATATAGAAAGATTATAAAACCAGATGTTCGGGGAATATCAATTAACATGTAAAGAACATTGCAAATGAACATCCTTTGATCATTTGTGAGATTTTGAGTTTTCCACAAAAATCAAAACTTTTAAAAGCAGAATTTAAAATCTGGTATTTTGTTGTTTCCTTGAGTTTTTTTGAATTATTCATTGTCGTGGGACACTTCCCATCACTCTTGAGAAGCCACACCAGGGCACACTACATGATAGATAAATGTTTCTCTATCCATTTTCCAGCTATGAAAGGGAAACACTGCAGAGAAGAAATGAATTCAGTTGATTTGGAGTTATGCATTTCTACTTAACATTTCCACTTCTGTCTTAGCTTTTTCTAAAATGGAACATTGAAATCTCTAGATAAGTCATAGATCTAATATTATGAGACTTCTGATCCAGCTGTCATGTACATACAAAGGCACCAGGTTTTAGGCTTCCCAAAGACCAATAACGTTGAAGCAATGGACAACATTTTCCAAGACAATATTTACCTTTGATCTTGCTAAGTTTCACAATGTGAGACTACCTAAATGAGTTTTCCATAGAATCATAATAATAAAAGAATTACTAAAAAGATATTAAGGCAGTCATAGGTCTGCACAGGTAGACAGAAATAGATAGAACTTTGACCCAAATCTATAATGCTACAGTGTCACAACTATCTATAATGGGATCCAGAGAAATAATAAAAAAAAAAAAAGTTAACAAAATTCTGAAGTGAGTTGATGGCCACCAAGAGAGGACTTTTCATGGTTCTTGATTGAATTCCAAAAGTTACATTCAACATTGACAACACCGAAACAAGAATAGGATCTTACTATATCAGGCAAATGATTAATTAGTATGACCAGTTTGTTAACAAAAGCTCATTTGTTTTAGTCCTGAAACAGAAACCATAGGCAGAAATTGAGTAGAGTTTTGAGAAATAATGTTTTAAAGTGACAATCTGAATAGATATATTATAGACAAAATTAATATATGTACTGTAATTTATTAGAATTTTTTTCTCCAGCTTAGAGGTTCAGGGCTCTTTAAATGTTATTTTCTCTGAAAGCAGTTTTATTATCTAGAAATCATTACCACAGAATTTATACTCAAAAAGTAGAGTAGGTTGACTTGCCCAGATGTAGCACAGTACTAGTTGAAAGACTTGGGAATCCAACCGCAATGTACACATACAAATACAACTTATTCTGGAGAACTAAGCCTTTACTCATGGCCAAGATGATGCAAACAGCAGCATTGTACATGGAGTGATTTCTTGATATGATGGAGTACCCTTTGCTTTGCACTGTGTTTAGTTGCATCCCTTTACTCTACCAACTAGAAATAAGTAGAACCCAATTTTCACTCATGACAATAACAAAAGAGACTAAGTGGTTGCCAGAGGGATAGGAGAAGCATTTAAGAACCACTGTGTTCACTTAATGTGCTTGATAGAGCCACTTGCATACTGTTTTACCAACTTTCCTGTTTTGGTGGTTGTTTTTTAAACTTTTTAAAAGATGTCTGAATTGATAACATAATTAATCTTGAAGAATAGAGTCTCAGGATTTGAAGATTGGAAGAGACAAAATTAGTACAATTTGTGAAAAGAAATTATGCCATAAAACCTGTTTCAAGCATATTACTCAGTAATTCCTTGATCGAATTGCTTTATTGCTACAAATTTTTAGCCAAGCAACTTTGTCTGTATACCTAAATAATTGCATACTTTTTAAACTGCAAAGCTGGGAAAACAATGCTTTACACACGATAACTGTAATTCCAATGTTAAAAGCATCATAGATCAACAATTCAAATGGGGTTTTTGATCCATGCCTGTTTTGTTTTATTTCTTGTTTCCTCTGTAGATGCACCTGTCCCTAGATAATTTTTTTTCTTCATTCATCTGGAAATACATGACCAGGACACACATTAATGATTTAAAATAAGAAAGAAAAACAGTACTGAAGTTATTGAATTATCTTTTCAACAAAACAGAATACATATTTCAAGGACTATTTTGAGAAAAATTGCCAGAATCAGTAATTAAAGACTTATAAAAACTTGTGGATAAAATTAAATAGGCTTCAATGGGTATGTTGGTGTGTGCCTCTTATTTCAGTACTTGGGCGTTAGAAGCAAGCAGATAAGACATTCAATATTATTCTCGTCTACATAGCAATACTGATACCAGCCTAGAAATACATGAGACTTTATCTGAAAACACCAGAAAAATATTAAAAATTTCAAAGTTAAATATTAACACTCATAACTGATCCATAATAATGTCTTCACATGTCTGGTTTGTAGGCTGAAGAAAAAAATCATGATTTCTCTTGACACTGATTAGATTATAAAGAATCCAAAGTATAATAAATTTACTAAGAGAATCCCTTTTAATTAAGATGACCTTTCAATAACACAGACCTGTTATGTTTCCAGCTGGCTGAATGCATGATTTTTACAAATTTTTGATCAAGGCAAAATGTTGGGTCTAGGGAGGTAGTTCAATGAGAAACATGCATGTATCAGAAGCATTGGATTTAAGATACAGTTTTCATCCCTAGAACCCATGGAAAAGCATAGTTGTGGTTGTCATGGGTCTACTATCCCAATGTGCCTGCCAAAAGATGCTGCCAATAGAATCTCTCAAAGCTCATCACTCAGTAAACCAGGCAAACAGAACTACAAACAACTACAGGGCCCACGAATCAAACAACTGTGGCGGCACTTATTCACACCAGAGCTGTTATGTCAGTACTCACACACATAAACAAGCACAAACCCAGATGTTCATGTGTCTCACACACACAAGATAAAATTGTTTGGTGTTTTTTAAAGTATCAGCAATTTAAGTTTCTTAACACAAGCATTAAGGTCATTAAACAAGCCACTCTGAGCAGCAGGCAGGAGAAACTGTAAATGCTCTTTGCATTTCATCAGGCCTTAGTGTTGCGCAGGAATTCAACTCTCTAACAAACTCTATTTGTTGACTCTTTCAAGGAAACAAGGTAATTTCATTATCTCAAGCCCAGTGACTCCATCAACCATAGCCTTTCAGAGCATTAGTGAATAGAGGCCATATTTGAGATGAATCATACTGAAAACTGTAATCAGGATTGTTTGGAAGAAATTGGAGCATAACCTTTACATGTAAAAGAATAGAAATTCTCTGCCTAACAAAACAATACATATCTACTTCTGGAAGTGACATACAGGTCCATAATTAAATATAAAGTATTGTCATTGCTCTCATAAAGGTCTACCAAGTGATAAAGGACAATATAAGAAGTGTACTGCAGGAGGCTGGTGTGACAGCGCCACAATTAGCAGCATTTGCTCTTCTTCTATTTCTTTTAATTAGATATTATATTTATTTACATTTCAAATGTTATTCCCTTTCCCTGTTTCCCTCTGCAAACCCCTTATCCCATTCCCACTTACCCTGCTTCTATGAGGATGCTCCCCCACCCCCTACCCACTCTCTCCTCATTGCCCTAGCATTCCTCTACATTGGGGGCATCAAGCCTTCACAAGATGAAGGGTCTCCCTTCCCACTGATGCCAGATAAGGCCATTTCAGCTCCTTTAGTCCTTCCACTAACTCCCGCACTGTGGTCTCTGTGCTCAGTTAGATGTGAGCCCGCATCTGTATTGATTAGGATCTGGCAGAGGCTCTCAGGAGACAGTTGTATCAAGCTCCTGTCAGCAAGCATTTCTTGGCATTTGCAATGAAGTCTGGGTTTGGTATCTGCACATGGGATGGATCCCCAGGAGGGGCAGTTCTTGTGGGACACAGATTTGGTTCCCAGCATCCACACAGTGCCTCAAAACATCCTATTCTATAGCTCCAGTTCGTGGAGATCTGGTCCCTGCTGGCCTTTGTGAGCGTCTGTATGCACATGATGCACATAAACTCATTCAGACATAATGACATAAATGAAAATAATAGTTAATCTTTTTTTAAAGTACATTGTAGATCTGAATAATTTCTGATAATTATAAGGCAAAATACTTAATGAGTATATATAATATTTTTTTCATTTTTGTAGACCATTTAAAATGATATTCAGCGCATTTTATTTTCCCTGAATAAATAATAAAATAAGCTCTTATTGATGCAGAATTAGCAATATCCATTTTATAAGTGAGTTTTATCTGCAATTTAGGGAATAAATTGGAAGTGGTGAGGACATATGTATAAACAATTAGTGAAATGACCCTCGTTTCATCTAGTAGATTTTCTCTACTTATAGCACGATTACGTGCAATATTTTGTCTTGCAACCCATTTCTCCATTATTGTATATTTTGTACCACACAGCACATCCTAAACTCGATCTCTTTTAAAAGTGTGTCAAAATCAAAGTTTATTATACATACAGTAATAATTTTGCATACTAAATAGCACTACAATTGAATGATTTAATATCATTTTAAGTGGAAGAAAAGGGGAGGTTATACAGGTTAAAATAAGAAATAGCTGAATTCTTTAAATTAATGATAGGGCACCCAATTATATTTCAGAGCTTATAAAACATAATTTATGATATATGGAAAATATGTACAAATTGTATTACTAAACCCTGACTGGAATAAAAAAATGTGCATTCTAGTAGAGTAGTAAATCAGATTATATTGCTGAGTAGAGCTATAAAAAATAGCCTTGATACAGATTATAGACTACAGAAATTGATCCGTTAATAGAAGGGCCTTTCAACTCAGATTTTGGTCTTTTTAGCTGTAACAGTGTTAACAGTGTGTTTTAAGTAGGTGGCAACATAAAAATGACTTTTCTACTTTTGATAATAATAGAAAAATAGGAATTAAGGAAATGTGTGAGAAAATAACATGGTTACTAGTAAAGGTACAGTTCCATATAAATCACCCAGTGTAGCTTTTGAGTACAAAGTACTTCATTTGGTCATTTGGGTACTTAAGAAACTCATGGTGTGTGTGTGTTCATGTGGTGTGTGTGTGTGTGTGTGTGTGTGTGTGAAGGTGTGTGTGTGTGTGTGTGTGAATGAGTGTGTGCATTTGTGAGTGTGTATATGTATATGTTTATGTGCGTACATGTGTCTCTGTGAATGTGTATGTCATTGTGTGTATGGCCATGTGTATGTACATGTTTGTGTGTACGTGTGTGTGTGCATGCATGTGTGTATTTGTGTGTCTGTGTGTGCATGCATGCATTTGCCTGTGTGCATGATTGCCTGTTTGTATGAACATGCAAACTTTTATTCTGAATAGTCTCAGTGCTGGCCTTTGTCTTCCACCTTGTTTAGGGACTGTCACACCACCCTGTGTCTGACATGCTTGTTGGCAGTGGAGCATCCAGGGATGATCCTGTCTCTTTTCCCCATCTCACTTTAAGACCCCTATGATTACAGGTTCTCACTATGTTCTGTGCTTTATGTGGTCTTTTGGGATTTAAACTTACCTCCTCGTACACCGCAGGTAATTTCTCCACAGATCCTTTTCACCCAACTAGGAAGCAGGGAACTCATACTCAAAGAATTGATGTTTTGTAGCATGGACCCAGACTGAATCACTAAAATTGTAAATGACAGAGGCCTTGAGAGTTGTACACAATAGAACTAGAAGTTAGCAACAGAGGTAATCCAAGCTATGACATCAGTCAGGAATGAAGACATGCTGTAAATCAGATGAGATGCACAGCTGTCCCCACAGACTGGGGCAAGGATGGCACTTGAATGAGTGGTTTTTGGGTTACACTCTATACTGGAGCCTGAAGTATAGAAAAAAAAAACTTGTTTTTTCAAGTTTTATTGAAAAAACACCCCCTTCAAGGCTAAGATTTTGTGACTATAAACATAGAAGAAGAATTTTGAGGGCAAATTTAGAACACTGTAAATATTAAATGAGATAATTTGCCACTTAGAGCTTTTAACAGCCCTATACTGAGCTGTTTCTAAGACTAAATACATACACTATGGTTCTTTCCTTTTCCTGTTTTATTTTTTTTTTTTACTTTCATGTTCTAGAATTAAGTTGAATGTAATTAAATGAAGTCAAAAATTAACATGAGCATGGATTTAAAATGTCTTTTCATTTTAAATATAGTTAAAAATACCTAAATCTGAACATATTTACTTCATGTTACAGTTTAGGAAAAAAAAACTAATTCTGAGCAAAATGTCAGAAAAAAAAATTGTCCCTTAATCTTTAAATGAAGTGCAATAATAGGCAATCTATTAAAGGCGATATGTAGAAGTCAAGATTTATACATTAAAAAATGTTTTCTTGAATAAGTAATAAAACTAAATTATAGCTAGCAGTGATACATGATTAGAAATCTAAGCTTTTGCTATTTTCTTTTATGTGTGCTATTTATTTAATCCACTGAGCAGAAACTATATGAGGCAATGTGTTATCATTTTGTAGGTGTACAATAATTGATGAAGGAACTTGAATTTGATTGGCTAAATGTCTGACTGAATGTAGTAATGAGTATTTTACTAGGGCTAGAAGCACATTGGGAAATCATTCTGCCCTTGAACTATGTCTGTATCTTTCCACCTTTTATATTAAAAATAAAAATGAGTTGCCCAAAGTGTCTCTGAACTCACTCAGTATCTCAGGCAATCTCAACATTGTGGTCCTCCTACAGGCTATGAAGCATCTGCGATTACTGAACTGACCACTCACCCAATTCATAAGAGTTGTTTTAACTGACACAACAGGATCAAGATAATTCAAGCTAGCAGTCATAAAGATTGCTTTCTTAACCTTATATTGTATATCTAAATGTGGAAATGGATATCTGATATCTGCTCTGTGGCATAATAAATGCTATTCCGCATTATGGCTATTAAATAATGATGCATTCATGAAGAAACTGTAGGTAAATTTTAATATTCTTCAAACAGACTAAACTATGGATGAAATGGAATATTCTTTAAATAGGGTAAAGAAATTTAAAAGCCTGTATGAGAAACAAGATTTGGGGGTACAGTCTGTTGGGGACAAAACCCAGAGAAACAGCTTATCAGCTGTGGTGATATGTGTGGCCAAGCCTGCTTCTGAGTTCAGTGCTTCGGAGATGACTGACTCTGTGTTGTATTCTGTCACATGTGTTTTATGCCATTTGAAGGGTATGGAGCATGCATACTCTACAACACACACACACACACACACACACACACACACACACACACAAACACACACGAAAATGTAAAAAGTGAATATATTTCTTTATAGTACTACAATAAAGTGTTTGCTTTAAAAATAATTGTATTATAAACATTGTTTTTCAGAAGAAGAATGTGAAATAAAGAAAACATCAGATTCCACCCTTTAACATTACAAATCAGGACCAGTTTAGTGCTTTCGAAATAATTGTTACAGAGGCGAATCTTACAAAACCAATGCAAACACAATTTAGCTTTTATAACTGCAGTGTCTAATACTGATGATACGTTTATAAACACTACTTGATGCTCTCAAATTTTCTGTGGATGAGTATGATTTAGAGAACTTTCAAGACCCTCA
>JANHMN010000937.1:0-14132 GCA_030674055.1 Rhabdomys pumilio
CACACCCATCACTCTATTTATTTCAGTATCTAATCTTTTTTTTTTTTCTTTCTGGAGTATACTTGCTACACACTTCTCATGCTTATTCACTTATGGGCTTCTTGGTTCCTCATACCACATTCTGAATTTCATCTGCAGTCACCTCTGGGTTAATACCTATAGTAAAACTTGCCTCTGTCCACACCTAGCTAGAGCTTTGATTCTGTCACATTGACCTGTTAATACTAGTCCATTCCACTGTCTCGTTTCTTTCTTTTTCCAGAGGGCTTAACTCAGACTCACATACTTTTTATCATTGCTTTTGTTAACATAATGGTAATCTGTTGTCTTGTAGTCTCAAGGCCCTCTATGTCTTGTCTATTCTGAGTTTCCATTTCATTAAGTGAGTAATCAGTTTTGGTTTTGTTATTGTTTGTTTGTTTGTTTATACGCATCATCCAGCAAATTCCTTAGAACATGGAAGAAATTTGTTAAACATAGCAAGCAGTTCTGAGTCAAGTATCCCCACTTTGTGACCTTATGTGCTAATGTAAAACCAAGCACCATTTTGCATTAATTCATAAGCATAGTACCAACGATTTTCCCATAAACAATATGCCTGTAGCCTCCTCATTTATCTCTCCCATCAAGGTGGGTGGGGAGCTGCTCATTAACTTTGTTTAGTTTAGATTTTTTTTGAAATTATAATTATGTTTTGCTCTTCCCTTTTATTCCTCCAAACCCTTTCATATACTCCTTCCCACTCTCCTTCAACTTAAGTGTTACTGTGTGTGTAAGTGCATTTGTGATACATATTCCTAAATATGACCAGTTAAATCTGTATAAACTTACTTATATGGGTGCTTTCATGGCTGAGTGTATGGAACTGGGCAATTAAACGGAGTACTCCTCTCTAAGGAGGACTACTTCTCCCACTCTCGTCTTTCCTCAGTTGCCTCTAGTTATGTTTGTAGGATCGAAGAATTGTGAGTTTTCCCATTCACTATGGCATGATCGTTGGTGCTGTCATCATTCAAATAATGTTTAAGTGGTTGATGAGACTCCCAAATTATACAGCCTCATGCTATTGCTCTTGGTTACCACCCCTCAAGAGATGAAAGTTAAATCCCTATGGCTAAAGATGCCATGAACTTCAGAAAGATCCCTCAGTGATTCCTGAGCTAGAATTGATCTGAAATGCCCGCTTCCTGAGGATTCACCTTTCATAGTAGCACAAGGTGCCTTGCAATGTTTCAAAAACGGGAGGCAAACAACAGTTCTACACAGCTATGATTTCTATGAGTCACATCAACAGCCAGCATGGCACAATAATCCTGAAGGTATGATAAATGGTACACATACTTGGATATGCCAAGCAATATCCAGCTGTGCTGAGAATGGACTTAAGATCTATTCAACAAGTGAGATATCTTTACTAGAACTAGAAACATAGTTTATCACTCAGTACTAGTAAAATCAAGGTTATTGATGCATAATCTACAACCACTTATTTACTGAACCAACATAATTTTTAACAATCTCTAAACATTTCTCATTATACCGACAGATAAATGTAATCTTCACCTTTTATCAAGGAAACTTCTTTTTACAAAGGACAAAGACCACTACAAAAAACCATAGTCAATCAAAGTGTAGAGCTGTGGAATTGTGGATTCATGTGCAAAATATTCCCTTTTCCAAGACTCTGAGAACAATGAGGAAGTGGTGGCAAAAAGGTTGTAAGAGGCAGAGGACCAGGGATTTTGCTGTCAGGTTGTGTGTCTTAGTAACTTCAGAATTTATACCCATAATATCTTATTAGCATGAATGTAAACTTTTGAGATATAGTTTGAGAGTTGCCTAAGTTCATATATGGCTAATGCTAAGACAACTTATTTACTCTCCCTTGACCATGTTCCTTTATTCCCTGAATGTACATATCTTCATTTGGTTGTGTCTTATTATATTCTAATTGCCACTTTCTATAACTTTCATGTTTAAACCTATATTAATATGTTCTTTTTAAAATGCTTACCTCTGGTTTGAATAGTGCTAGTCATGAAATTCCTTTATGAGCAGAGACACAAATTCCAGTTTGGTCTGAGTTGAGGTCTCTTATAGCTTAGACCTTAGGACATGTTCAAAGTCATAAAGATAGCATTGTGGAAGTATTCCTCTGCCCTTCATGTTCACAAATAGAATAAAAACATGAGTGGTTTTGATTAAATAAATATAACTTTCAAACTCTGGTGAAGGTCCATATGCTTATCAATTCATCTTGGCCTATTAAAATTGTTTTCTGAAAATTGTCTTGCCCTATAATTTGATACTTGGAAGTCATTTTATAATATCATAAGGACTTTTAAGACATAACAAAATATTGTTTTCTCAATTTTCAGTAATATTTTTAAAAAATTATCTGTTTTATTTATACAGATTTCAAAAAATTCAAGATCAATTGAAGAGGTATTCAAAACTTTTAAGTTAAGTCTGCCATATATTCTCAGTAAGATTCAAAGTTGTGGCCACTAGTTGGAGAAATAAAGTAATAAATGGCAGACCTACTAATTCGTGATCTCCAGCAAACTGTCATTATTGAGACCCTTCAAAACTGTACATGAAGTTTACTTATTTTGTGATTAAGTTGAATGCCTTTCCTACCATAGAATTTAGCAATACATGTGTGTGTGTTCTTGTGTACCAATAAGCACACAGTGGCCTGCTCAGCAAGTGCATGTTAACTACCATGATAATTGGGAAAAAAAGAACAAAGCAAAATTAATTGTGTGCTGGTAAGAAAATTTTAGCGATGTCATTCCTGGGGTTTGACAGTAATTTTATTTAAAGACGTTTATAAATAACTTAATGTAGGAGTACACAGTGAACTATCCACATGAGTCTAAGCATAGGAATGCTGAGTCAGTAGGAGTCAAGCAGTGAGGGGTAAGAAACGGCAATGGAGATGGAACGTGGGCTAGTGTAAAGAGAGGCACTAAGAATTAGTCTAGATCCAGCATTATGGACTACACAATGCTGTTTAAGATATAAGATAATGCTCTAAGAATGACAGTTACGCCCTTTCATTCAAAATGCAAGCACACTATTGGATCTCTGACTCTCTGTGCATGTTTGTAAAATTAAGTTACTCTTTACAAAATATATCTTCTCTACCATGACAATTGTATCTTATTCAAAATATTCAATATATTGAATCACTGAAATGAATGGATAAAGAAGAGGAAACATATCTATAGGCAATGGGAAAGTACCCATCCATATAAGGAATGAAATCTTGTAATTTGTGCTCTGTTGAGGAATATTTAAGGAAAATAAGTCATACATAAAAACACAAATAGTTCATCGTCACATTTAGGGACATAAAATACTAATATAAATAGAAGAAGAGAAGAATACGTGTCAGGGTATAGTGGCAGTTTGAAAGAGAAGACATTAATAAAACAATCTTCATTTAAAGAAAATAATTAAGTTAAAATGTATTGTACAACAAAGTGATTAATCCAATAAGAGCACAGCATTATATATTGCATACTAATATTTAGTTTTAATGAAACATAAGTATGACTATGGTCCAGGAACACTATATCACCCACTGGTTATATATTATACTGGTTCTCATTCATGTAGATATACTCTAAGATACTGACACAATGGTAATTGGGTACTTTTTTCAGCATGTATATTGCAGCATATTCTTTAAAGAAGATACTGCTTTAAAAGTAGCAGCTAAATATTTTAATTAGCAATATTTGGATAATTCTTGAGGTATATGTTCTTAGCATGTTATATTATACAAAAGAAACGCAGACAACATTACCTAACAAGTAGCGTCTTTGGCTTTGTGTGCTACAATTCTGAAAACTAAAGCTAGCCATGGTGGCATACACTTGCAATCCCAGCACTCAGAATCCTTAGTCTGTAGAGTCAAACAATAAGTTCAGTTTAAGCTACAAAGTTAGCCGGGTTCATGGTAAGTCTGTCTCAAGAACAAAACAAACAGATAGTACAAGCATTTGAAAACTCTACCCTATTGCCCTTTCCTGCTAGTATCTGTCTATATTAACTGAGAAAAAATATGACAAAAAAAATGTGACAAAATGCTTTTGAATAAATGAGACACTTAATTTCAAGTATACGAATGATGGGATTAGGATAGTGTTTTGTTGTTTGTTGTTAAGGGTGTTTACATGGAAAATGATATGTAAATCTACATACTCAGCGAAGAAATTTGCCTTTGATATAGACTTTATCCAACTAAATGGAAATTCTGTGGAATGAAAATATAGAAGGAGGACAAACCAACACTCTGCAGCTGAGATAACTTTGTTCTCTTGATATCAACTTATCAGAACTCTAGATAAACTGTGGGACTTCCACAAGGTTCAAAATTTAAACCTAAAGCTGCCATATTTTCTTTTCTGAGGTGCCAGTTTGGAAACAGCTGATTTTGGTTGTTTCCTCAGCCACCACAATCACTGATTCCTTTTGCAAATATGTCCTCACATGTATGTTTATATTTATCTATTATATGTTATTTACCATCTATCACTCTCTTAGCTACTAAATATTACTGTCTTTGGTGTCTACCATCTATCTTCTATCTATTTATTTACTTAAATATTTATATATTATCTTTGTATGTATCTATGCATCTATCATCCGTCTATCTATCTATCTATCTATCTATCTATCTATCTATCTATCTATCATTTCTGTCTCTATATATCATCTGTCTATTTACTATTGTCTATTTATCTGTCTATATCTACATCTATATATCTATCTCCATATCTGTATCTGTATCTATCTCCTATCCACTTACATATATATATATATATATCTGTCTTCTATTATCTTTTCGTATCTTATTTATCATCTACTATTCCTGTTTCTTTTTTATTAATTATTTTATTTATTTACATTTCAAATGTTATACCCCTTCCCAGTTTCCTCTCTGCAACCCCCCTAGCCCATCCCCCTCCGCCGTTTCTATGAGTGTGCTCCCCCACCCACACCATCCACTCCCACCTCACAGCCCTGCCACTCCCCTACACTGGGGCATTGAGCTTCTACAGGACCAAAGGCCTGCCCATTCATTGATGCCAGATAAGGCAATCCTCTTCTACATATGCAGCTGGAGCCACATGTACTCTTTTCTTCATGGTTTAGTCACTGGGAGCAGTGAGGGGTCTGGTTGATAGATAATGTTGCATCTGCATCTGGCAGTCTCTGATGTCAACCACTTCTTGACATCAGCAACAGTGTCTGGATTTGGTGTCTACAGATGGAATGGATCCCTAGGTGAGGCAGTCGCTGGAAGGCCTTTCCTTAAGTCTCTGCTCAACTCTTTGCCCCTGCATTTCCTTCAGACAAAAACAATTCTGGGTTATTATTGAGATGGGTGGTTGGCCCCATCCTTCAACTGGGGGCTGTGTCTAACCTCTGGATATGATCTCTAGTGTTTTTCTCTTTCTATATACCTATGCTTTATCCATCTCAATTTGTCTATTAGCATGTACTCTTGATGTTGAATTTTCTGTGGAGTATAGTCAACCTACCAGGTCCCACAACATTAGAGAAAACTGATTCTGTCTCACTCAGAAGCTATCAACTGCCAACAATTCCATAGCTATAGGTGAAATTTTGTGTCTAACTTGTCTCAACATACTGGGATTATGTTTGGCTTGAAAAACTTTATTTTGTGAGCTTGCTATCACAACTATCATTAGTAGATGTGTAAAACTACCATGTTGTATCTAGGAAACATTGTTTGTTTGTTTGTTTTTCTAGTCATATACCAAATTTGGCTCTTAGAGTCACTTTTCCACAATGATCTATGTGCCTGGAAAGTAACAGATGTGATTTAGATGTCACATTTGGTACTGCGCATTCCACAGTCTCTTTTCTCTGTACTTTGACCAGTTGCAGGACTCTGTGTTCATTGCCATCTAATGCAAAACAAAACAAAAAACCAAAAACTTATCTGATGCGAGCTGAAACATGCACTGATCTGTAGGATGCCCCATAGATTCTCAAACATTAGAGCTATACTGCATTGCCAATGCCCTTGGTTACCCTCTAGAACCTGAAGGTAAGACATGATAGACTTGAATTATAGGGTATGGATAAAACAAACTGATACTCAACTGGAAGCTTCATCCCTATTATCTGACTTTTATAGCTCTGGAAGATGCTATGCATGCTACCAGAAGAGAAAAGAAATCATCAATTTTATCCAGCTATGAACGCTGGGAGGTACAATAATTACTGACCATGAAGGTCATACCCACTGGTGCCACAGTGCTATGGATGTTATGATAGTAACCAATCACTTTCTAATTGCATTTAATATCTGCTCTGAAAATTGAAACCCAACCTAGGGACATTTATTGGGGTCAGGAGCTAGTTAGTAGAAAAGTCATTGGCCCTAGGTGAGAACCTACTACGGTTACTGTGCTAAATGAGCATGGTATTAAACTGCCTATGAATGACTTTCTTTGAAATCCTTGGTCTAGCCATGTAACAAATACTTCAGTTCTTCAACAAGGTGTTTCAGAAACAAAAGTCATGCCTTAGTTCTTACATGAATAATATGTTAGGAAATGACAGAATTTATATAGAAAGATTATAAAACCAGATGTTCGGGGAATATCAATTAACATGTAAAGAACATTGCAAATGAACATCCTTTGATCATTTGTGAGATTTTGAGTTTTCCACAAAAATCAAAACTTTTAAAAGCAGAATTTAAAATCTGGTATTTTGTTGTTTCCTTGAGTTTTTTTGAATTATTCATTGTCGTGGGACACTTCCCATCACTCTTGAGAAGCCACACCAGGGCACACTACATGATAGATAAATGTTTCTCTATCCATTTTCCAGCTATGAAAGGGAAACACTGCAGAGAAGAAATGAATTCAGTTGATTTGGAGTTATGCATTTCTACTTAACATTTCCACTTCTGTCTTAGCTTTTTCTAAAATGGAACATTGAAATCTCTAGATAAGTCATAGATCTAATATTATGAGACTTCTGATCCAGCTGTCATGTACATACAAAGGCACCAGGTTTTAGGCTTCCCAAAGACCAATAACGTTGAAGCAATGGACAACATTTTCCAAGACAATATTTACCTTTGATCTTGCTAAGTTTCACAATGTGAGACTACCTAAATGAGTTTTCCATAGAATCATAATAATAAAAGAATTACTAAAAAGATATTAAGGCAGTCATAGGTCTGCACAGGTAGACAGAAATAGATAGAACTTTGACCCAAATCTATAATGCTACAGTGTCACAACTATCTATAATGGGATCCAGAGAAATAATAAAAAAAAAAAAAGTTAACAAAATTCTGAAGTGAGTTGATGGCCACCAAGAGAGGACTTTTCATGGTTCTTGATTGAATTCCAAAAGTTACATTCAACATTGACAACACCGAAACAAGAATAGGATCTTACTATATCAGGCAAATGATTAATTAGTATGACCAGTTTGTTAACAAAAGCTCATTTGTTTTAGTCCTGAAACAGAAACCATAGGCAGAAATTGAGTAGAGTTTTGAGAAATAATGTTTTAAAGTGACAATCTGAATAGATATATTATAGACAAAATTAATATATGTACTGTAATTTATTAGAATTTTTTTCTCCAGCTTAGAGGTTCAGGGCTCTTTAAATGTTATTTTCTCTGAAAGCAGTTTTATTATCTAGAAATCATTACCACAGAATTTATACTCAAAAAGTAGAGTAGGTTGACTTGCCCAGATGTAGCACAGTACTAGTTGAAAGACTTGGGAATCCAACCGCAATGTACACATACAAATACAACTTATTCTGGAGAACTAAGCCTTTACTCATGGCCAAGATGATGCAAACAGCAGCATTGTACATGGAGTGATTTCTTGATATGATGGAGTACCCTTTGCTTTGCACTGTGTTTAGTTGCATCCCTTTACTCTACCAACTAGAAATAAGTAGAACCCAATTTTCACTCATGACAATAACAAAAGAGACTAAGTGGTTGCCAGAGGGATAGGAGAAGCATTTAAGAACCACTGTGTTCACTTAATGTGCTTGATAGAGCCACTTGCATACTGTTTTACCAACTTTCCTGTTTTGGTGGTTGTTTTTTAAACTTTTTAAAAGATGTCTGAATTGATAACATAATTAATCTTGAAGAATAGAGTCTCAGGATTTGAAGATTGGAAGAGACAAAATTAGTACAATTTGTGAAAAGAAATTATGCCATAAAACCTGTTTCAAGCATATTACTCAGTAATTCCTTGATCGAATTGCTTTATTGCTACAAATTTTTAGCCAAGCAACTTTGTCTGTATACCTAAATAATTGCATACTTTTTAAACTGCAAAGCTGGGAAAACAATGCTTTACACACGATAACTGTAATTCCAATGTTAAAAGCATCATAGATCAACAATTCAAATGGGGTTTTTGATCCATGCCTGTTTTGTTTTATTTCTTGTTTCCTCTGTAGATGCACCTGTCCCTAGATAATTTTTTTTCTTCATTCATCTGGAAATACATGACCAGGACACACATTAATGATTTAAAATAAGAAAGAAAAACAGTACTGAAGTTATTGAATTATCTTTTCAACAAAACAGAATACATATTTCAAGGACTATTTTGAGAAAAATTGCCAGAATCAGTAATTAAAGACTTATAAAAACTTGTGGATAAAATTAAATAGGCTTCAATGGGTATGTTGGTGTGTGCCTCTTATTTCAGTACTTGGGCGTTAGAAGCAAGCAGATAAGACATTCAATATTATTCTCGTCTACATAGCAATACTGATACCAGCCTAGAAATACATGAGACTTTATCTGAAAACACCAGAAAAATATTAAAAATTTCAAAGTTAAATATTAACACTCATAACTGATCCATAATAATGTCTTCACATGTCTGGTTTGTAGGCTGAAGAAAAAAATCATGATTTCTCTTGACACTGATTAGATTATAAAGAATCCAAAGTATAATAAATTTACTAAGAGAATCCCTTTTAATTAAGATGACCTTTCAATAACACAGACCTGTTATGTTTCCAGCTGGCTGAATGCATGATTTTTACAAATTTTTGATCAAGGCAAAATGTTGGGTCTAGGGAGGTAGTTCAATGAGAAACATGCATGTATCAGAAGCATTGGATTTAAGATACAGTTTTCATCCCTAGAACCCATGGAAAAGCATAGTTGTGGTTGTCATGGGTCTACTATCCCAATGTGCCTGCCAAAAGATGCTGCCAATAGAATCTCTCAAAGCTCATCACTCAGTAAACCAGGCAAACAGAACTACAAACAACTACAGGGCCCACGAATCAAACAACTGTGGCGGCACTTATTCACACCAGAGCTGTTATGTCAGTACTCACACACATAAACAAGCACAAACCCAGATGTTCATGTGTCTCACACACACAAGATAAAATTGTTTGGTGTTTTTTAAAGTATCAGCAATTTAAGTTTCTTAACACAAGCATTAAGGTCATTAAACAAGCCACTCTGAGCAGCAGGCAGGAGAAACTGTAAATGCTCTTTGCATTTCATCAGGCCTTAGTGTTGCGCAGGAATTCAACTCTCTAACAAACTCTATTTGTTGACTCTTTCAAGGAAACAAGGTAATTTCATTATCTCAAGCCCAGTGACTCCATCAACCATAGCCTTTCAGAGCATTAGTGAATAGAGGCCATATTTGAGATGAATCATACTGAAAACTGTAATCAGGATTGTTTGGAAGAAATTGGAGCATAACCTTTACATGTAAAAGAATAGAAATTCTCTGCCTAACAAAACAATACATATCTACTTCTGGAAGTGACATACAGGTCCATAATTAAATATAAAGTATTGTCATTGCTCTCATAAAGGTCTACCAAGTGATAAAGGACAATATAAGAAGTGTACTGCAGGAGGCTGGTGTGACAGCGCCACAATTAGCAGCATTTGCTCTTCTTCTATTTCTTTTAATTAGATATTATATTTATTTACATTTCAAATGTTATTCCCTTTCCCTGTTTCCCTCTGCAAACCCCTTATCCCATTCCCACTTACCCTGCTTCTATGAGGATGCTCCCCCACCCCCTACCCACTCTCTCCTCATTGCCCTAGCATTCCTCTACATTGGGGGCATCAAGCCTTCACAAGATGAAGGGTCTCCCTTCCCACTGATGCCAGATAAGGCCATTTCAGCTCCTTTAGTCCTTCCACTAACTCCCGCACTGTGGTCTCTGTGCTCAGTTAGATGTGAGCCCGCATCTGTATTGATTAGGATCTGGCAGAGGCTCTCAGGAGACAGTTGTATCAAGCTCCTGTCAGCAAGCATTTCTTGGCATTTGCAATGAAGTCTGGGTTTGGTATCTGCACATGGGATGGATCCCCAGGAGGGGCAGTTCTTGTGGGACACAGATTTGGTTCCCAGCATCCACACAGTGCCTCAAAACATCCTATTCTATAGCTCCAGTTCGTGGAGATCTGGTCCCTGCTGGCCTTTGTGAGCGTCTGTATGCACATGATGCACATAAACTCATTCAGACATAATGACATAAATGAAAATAATAGTTAATCTTTTTTTAAAGTACATTGTAGATCTGAATAATTTCTGATAATTATAAGGCAAAATACTTAATGAGTATATATAATATTTTTTTCATTTTTGTAGACCATTTAAAATGATATTCAGCGCATTTTATTTTCCCTGAATAAATAATAAAATAAGCTCTTATTGATGCAGAATTAGCAATATCCATTTTATAAGTGAGTTTTATCTGCAATTTAGGGAATAAATTGGAAGTGGTGAGGACATATGTATAAACAATTAGTGAAATGACCCTCGTTTCATCTAGTAGATTTTCTCTACTTATAGCACGATTACGTGCAATATTTTGTCTTGCAACCCATTTCTCCATTATTGTATATTTTGTACCACACAGCACATCCTAAACTCGATCTCTTTTAAAAGTGTGTCAAAATCAAAGTTTATTATACATACAGTAATAATTTTGCATACTAAATAGCACTACAATTGAATGATTTAATATCATTTTAAGTGGAAGAAAAGGGGAGGTTATACAGGTTAAAATAAGAAATAGCTGAATTCTTTAAATTAATGATAGGGCACCCAATTATATTTCAGAGCTTATAAAACATAATTTATGATATATGGAAAATATGTACAAATTGTATTACTAAACCCTGACTGGAATAAAAAAATGTGCATTCTAGTAGAGTAGTAAATCAGATTATATTGCTGAGTAGAGCTATAAAAAATAGCCTTGATACAGATTATAGACTACAGAAATTGATCCGTTAATAGAAGGGCCTTTCAACTCAGATTTTGGTCTTTTTAGCTGTAACAGTGTTAACAGTGTGTTTTAAGTAGGTGGCAACATAAAAATGACTTTTCTACTTTTGATAATAATAGAAAAATAGGAATTAAGGAAATGTGTGAGAAAATAACATGGTTACTAGTAAAGGTACAGTTCCATATAAATCACCCAGTGTAGCTTTTGAGTACAAAGTACTTCATTTGGTCATTTGGGTACTTAAGAAACTCATGGTGTGTGTGTGTTCATGTGGTGTGTGTGTGTGTGTGTGTGTGTGTGTGAAGGTGTGTGTGTGTGTGTGTGAATGAGTGTGTGCATTTGTGAGTGTGTATATGTATATGTTTATGTGCGTACATGTGTCTCTGTGAATGTGTATGTCATTGTGTGTATGGCCATGTGTATGTACATGTTTGTGTGTACGTGTGTGTGTGCATGCATGTGTGTATTTGTGTGTCTGTGTGTGCATGCATGCATTTGCCTGTGTGCATGATTGCCTGTTTGTATGAACATGCAAACTTTTATTCTGAATAGTCTCAGTGCTGGCCTTTGTCTTCCACCTTGTTTAGGGACTGTCACACCACCCTGTGTCTGACATGCTTGTTGGCAGTGGAGCATCCAGGGATGATCCTGTCTCTTTTCCCCATCTCACTTTAAGACCCCTATGATTACAGGTTCTCACTATGTTCTGTGCTTTATGTGGTCTTTTGGGATTTAAACTTACCTCCTCGTACACCGCAGGTAATTTCTCCACAGATCCTTTTCACCCAACTAGGAAGCAGGGAACTCATACTCAAAGAATTGATGTTTTGTAGCATGGACCCAGACTGAATCACTAAAATTGTAAATGACAGAGGCCTTGAGAGTTGTACACAATAGAACTAGAAGTTAGCAACAGAGGTAATCCAAGCTATGACATCAGTCAGGAATGAAGACATGCTGTAAATCAGATGAGATGCACAGCTGTCCCCACAGACTGGGGCAAGGATGGCACTTGAATGAGTGGTTTTTGGGTTACACTCTATACTGGAGCCTGAAGTATAGAAAAAAAAAACTTGTTTTTTCAAGTTTTATTGAAAAAACACCCCCTTCAAGGCTAAGATTTTGTGACTATAAACATAGAAGAAGAATTTTGAGGGCAAATTTAGAACACTGTAAATATTAAATGAGATAATTTGCCACTTAGAGCTTTTAACAGCCCTATACTGAGCTGTTTCTAAGACTAAATACATACACTATGGTTCTTTCCTTTTCCTGTTTTATTTTTTTTTTTTACTTTCATGTTCTAGAATTAAGTTGAATGTAATTAAATGAAGTCAAAAATTAACATGAGCATGGATTTAAAATGTCTTTTCATTTTAAATATAGTTAAAAATACCTAAATCTGAACATATTTACTTCATGTTACAGTTTAGGAAAAAAAAACTAATTCTGAGCAAAATGTCAGAAAAAAAAATTGTCCCTTAATCTTTAAATGAAGTGCAATAATAGGCAATCTATTAAAGGCGATATGTAGAAGTCAAGATTTATACATTAAAAAATGTTTTCTTGAATAAGTAATAAAACTAAATTATAGCTAGCAGTGATACATGATTAGAAATCTAAGCTTTTGCTATTTTCTTTTATGTGTGCTATTTATTTAATCCACTGAGCAGAAACTATATGAGGCAATGTGTTATCATTTTGTAGGTGTACAATAATTGATGAAGGAACTTGAATTTGATTGGCTAAATGTCTGACTGAATGTAGTAATGAGTATTTTACTAGGGCTAGAAGCACATTGGGAAATCATTCTGCCCTTGAACTATGTCTGTATCTTTCCACCTTTTATATTAAAAATAAAAATGAGTTGCCCAAAGTGTCTCTGAACTCACTCAGTATCTCAGGCAATCTCAACATTGTGGTCCTCCTACAGGCTATGAAGCATCTGCGATTACTGAACTGACCACTCACCCAATTCATAAGAGTTGTTTTAACTGACACAACAGGATCAAGATAATTCAAGCTAGCAGTCATAAAGATTGCTTTCTTAACCTTATATTGTATATCTAAATGTGGAAATGGATATCTGATATCTGCTCTGTGGCATAATAAATGCTATTCCGCATTATGGCTATTAAATAATGATGCATTCATGAAGAAACTGTAGGTAAATTTTAATATTCTTCAAACAGACTAAACTATGGATGAAATGGAATATTCTTTAAATAGGGTAAAGAAATTTAAAAGCCTGTATGAGAAACAAGATTTGGGGGTACAGTCTGTTGGGGACAAAACCCAGAGAAACAGCTTATCAGCTGTGGTGATATGTGTGGCCAAGCCTGCTTCTGAGTTCAGTGCTTCGGAGATGACTGACTCTGTGTTGTATTCTGTCACATGTGTTTTATGCCATTTGAAGGGTATGGAGCATGCATACTCTACAACACACACACACACACACACACACACACACACACACACACAAACACACACGAAAATGTAAAAAGTGAATATATTTCTTTATAGTACTACAATAAAGTGTTTGCTTTAAAAATAATTGTATTATAAACATTGTTTTTCAGAAGAAGAATGTGAAATAAAGAAAACATCAGATTCCACCCTTTAACATTACAAATCAGGACCAGTTTAGTGCTTTCGAAATAATTGTTACAGAGGCGAATCTTACAAAACCAATGCAAACACAATTTAGCTTTTATAACTGCAGTGTCTAATACTGATGATACGTTTATAAACACTACTTGATGCTCTCAAATTTTCTGTGGATGAGTATGATTTAGAGAACTTTCAAGACCCTCA
>JANHMN010000939.1:0-14116 GCA_030674055.1 Rhabdomys pumilio
CCCTCTGCCCTCTGCCCTCTGCCCTCTGCCCTCTGCCCTCTGCCCTCACAGATGTCCCCAAACCTCAGCCTATAGCGTTACCACTGAGCCCAGCATGGCCCCATAAGACAGAACTGGGGGTGCGTGCTTGGCTTAAAATCACTCCAGCAAAAACAGATAGCAAACACCTTCCCTCCGACAGAGACTATATACATACACACAACCACACGGGGAGAAAAGAAACAAACAGATTAGCAACAGGAGCAGGTGCTCTATATTTAGCGTAGACTCGGTACACGCACACACCTTGCGCTACCCTAACTCCTAAAGCAATTATCCTGCTAAGAATTCTCAGAGAGAAATAAAAGGTATAAATGCCCAGCTTTCGAAGAGCTGATGGTGGAGATGTGATGAGAAACTGCCCCAGAAAAGACTGTCTAAATAAAAAGCACTGACTGAGGATGTAGTTCAGGGGTAGCATGCTTGCCCAGTATGCATGTAGTCACCGGTTCCAACCCCGGCGCTGCATGAACCAGTCAAAGTGACAAATGACTCTAATCTCAGCACCGGGGGGGGGGGGGGGGAGAGAGAGAGAGAGAGAGAGAGAGAGAGAGAGAGAGAGAGAGAGAGAGAGAGAGAGAGAGAGAGAGAGAAAGAGAGAAAGAGAGAAAGAGAGAAAGAGAGAAAGAGAGAGAAAGAGAGCATAGTTTAAGGTCATTCTCGGCCACATAGTGAGTTCAAGGGCAGCCTGGGCTACGTGAGACTTTGTCTCAAAAACAGAAATAAAAATGAAGGAAGGGAGAGACGGAGGAAGAAAGGAAGGGAAGCAGACAAGCTGGACCCTATGTGTTCAGACCCGTGGCAGCTCAGATTGAGCAGGAATCAGCAAAGCACCAGTCCCTGTACCAGATAACAAAACCCCACCTTTCCTCAGTGACCCCTATCTGTGTGACAGTGGGTGCTGGAATGGGGCTTGGGAGGATGCTATGGTTTCCATCAGGGAGACTGGCTCTTCAGTGCTTGCAGGGCCACGTAAGTAGAGTACAGCAGCGGCATCTCTGGCACTCAGAGGTGATCTGTCTAAAGCCACACCTAAGGCCTGATACCAGCCGCAGGAAATTCTCCTTCAACCTGAGAGAAGCAGAGTGCTGCTCAAAACCCAGGAGCTGTCCCTGGAATCTGACTGGGCTCACAGGAGGCATTTAGTATGCAGTCGAATGGGACTTCGACACTTCCACCCTCTCCTCCTTGCCTTCCCCTCCTCCTTCATCTCTTCCATCTTCTCTTCACTCTACTCAATTCTCCCAGCGTACCCAGAGGAACTAACCAACCAGAAGCCAGAGGGAGGTGTGCATCCTTACTCAGCTTGCTAGACTAGTGAGCATGAAAATGGAGTTCTCACGGACTTGTTCTAATCCTGGTCCTGTCACTGATTCTTGGTAACCTGAGGCGAGTTGGAAGCCTCTGGAAGTCTTGAGTCCAACAGGTCCAAATACAGAAAACATCCCTGGAGAAGGATATGGGGGTTAAGCAAAATAATAGACCATAGCACTAAGTTTGCAGTTGTGGGAAGAGACTACCCACCGTGGTCTCTTCATCCCGTAGGTTGATTCATACGGCAAAGACCTGTTCTCCTGGCTTCTGTGACTCTCTGAAGATTCCCATCACAGGAACTTTGTCTTTTAAGATGTTGATTTCGGGAAAACTACAATGTAGAAAAAGTAGACCATGAGAAATGGAAGGAACCGGAAGCAGATTCCTACCTTCTTCATGTAGCTTGACATAGCTGGATGGCTAGTCAATTCATCCCCCATCTGATCCCAACCAGGCAGGAGAAAGTAGACTGAGGCTGCCATTTGGGATATTCTGAGGTTGCTTAACAGCTAGTTATCTGGTGGCATGATGTATGTAGGGTCTTTGTTGTAGGTATGGGGGCTTGCTCCCTGGTTCCCCTCTCCCGCCAACCCAGGCTATCCCCCTAAGGAATGATGGCTTTCCCCCAGCATGGCTGCCCTTGGCTCTGCTTTCTGCCTACCCTGAGCCCAGCTGCTCACAGCCAGAGCCAGCTCTGGCTCCTGGAGGGAAGCAGATTTGAGCATGCAAGACCATGCCTCGGCATCCTTCTCTCCAAGCCTCATTACGATATTGTCGATATTCCCCGCAAAAGGGCATCTCTCCCGACGCCTTCGCGTTTTTATTAATGTGCGTGAAGGCAAGTCAAGCCTGATTAGCATGAAGACAATTGCTGCAATCCCTCCTGGAGAAGGCTCTCCCAGACTGCGTAGGCGGTTTAATTTCAGAGAGCCATTAATTGGCAAAATTGCTTAAGCAGCTGCTCTCTGTGTCATTTCAGGACCACTTCGTGAGAAACAGAAAAGGGAGAGGGAGGGAAGGGAGTCGGCTTCCCTGCAGGCCAGCCTGCCTGGGTGTGAGTGTTCACACTCACCTGAGCAGATGGACACAGTCTGTGGGAGGGCCACATGCTGGCCTTGGGCTTTTCACTCCTTTGTGTCCTTGCTCATGTCCAGCTCATCATTTGGCTCTCGCTCCTACATGCACACACCACCAGCCTCTCTGCTGCCTTTCCTCCTCTAACCACTTTCAGCCAGAATGAAATTCCCACACATCTGCAACGTCAACTTTAGTTGTCAACTCCTTCTGGAAGTTTCTAGGATCGGCTCCCGGAAAGTTTCTCTCCTCTTTTATAAAAACTGATTTTAATTTATGCATATAGGTGTTTTGTTTGCATGTATGGCTGGTCACCACTTACAGGCCTGGTGCTCATGGAGGAGAGAAGAGAGTGTTGGATTCCCTGGAACTGGAGTTACAGACAGTTGTGTGTCACCATGAGGGTGCTGGGAATTGAACCCAGGTCTCATGGAAGAGCAGCTAGTGCTCTAACCACTGAGGCATCTGTCCAGCACGCCCCTTTCTTTCTGACTCCTTCATGTCAGAAAGTGCTTCTGCTTTGTCCTGGGTTAGGCTGGACTGTGGGCAGGGCTTGGGTTAGCTTTGATTGTCAATTTCACCCAATTTAGAAACACTGGAGAAGAGGGTTTCCGTGGGTGGTTGTTTCTATTGTGTTGGCTTTATGCGGGGGGAAGGGGATGACTTAATTGAGATGAAAACCCATCCTGACTGTGTGTGGCACCATTCGTGGGCACCATTCATGGCACCAGACTGTAGAACAGTTAAGAAATCCAGCTGAGCAAAAGCCAACAAGCAACTAAGGACCCATGTGTCTATTCTCTCTGTTCTTGACTGTGGTTGTGCTGTTTCAAGTTCCTGTCTCAATTATTTCCCCAAATGATAAACTATATCCTGAAAATTTCATCCAAACAAACCCTTCTTCCCAAAGACACTTTTGTCACATCAATAGAAATGGAACTAGGATAGGGGTCTTGGGTCTGTCATCTCCAGCCCTGGAACACAGTGCCTATTGTAATAAATGGGCCACACAAAGGTTTACATGGAGTAGAGCTTGTGGGGGAGGGGTCTCCCAGCTGCCCATTATTTAGCAAGCACATAGCAGGTATTGATCTAAGGAGAAAGTACAAGACTCGTTAGGGGAAAGAGGCTCTGTTTTGTAATGTGTTGATAAACCCCCGGAGATGTTCTGAGGAAAGAGAGAAGGAGATGGCATGCCCAGCACATGAGATCTGAGAAAGCCAGGCAGGGAAGAAGTCTACCCTGAGCCTCAGAGAAGGAGTCCAGCAAGGCTAGTGATGGTTGTCATGCTAGAACTTTCTCCAGAGTAAACAAGTAGAAAGAAGTAGGGAAAAAAATGTACGTGTGTATGATGAGTACACGTGCTACGATGAATTCCTAGAAGACATTTAAATCTTGGAACAAACATGCTTTGACAAAGTTGTTCGGGGCCACAGAGATGGGTTCGCAAATGAAGAGCCTAGACTGCTCTCGGCAGAGACCTGAGTTCAGTTCCCAGCACCCCTATTGGGTGGCTCACAGCTTCCTGTAACTCCAGCTCTAGGGGATTCAATGCCTTCTTCTGGCCTCTGCAGACACCCGCACTCTCATGTACAAACTCACACATATAAATACATATTTAAAAGTTAAAATAAGCCGGGCGGTGGTGGCGCATGCCTTTAATCCCAGCACTTGGGAGGCAGAGGCAGGTGGATTTCTGAGTTCGAGGCCAGCCTGGTCTACAGAGTGAGTGCCAGGACAGCCAGGACTACACAGAGAAACCCAAAAGCACAAAAGTATGTGCTTCACTAAATTTTCTGTCCGTCTCACTTATATCCACCCCTTAGATGAAGTACTGGAACATTCCTACCCCCCCCACACACCCCAAAGAAAACTCTGGTTTAGACTTTTGAAGGAATCATTTACACCTGGTCTCTTTACTTGACCTTGTCTCTCTAAGACTTGTCCATAGTGTGTATCGCTGTCATGCAACAAGCTTTCAACAAATCTTATGACCCACCTCTAGCAGACTTCTTGTTACTGTCCACGAATCCATTTCCCCAATCTTTCACCAGAAGAACCCAATTTCCATGGAATGATAAAAAAAATATTTTCCGTTAAAAATCTGCATTTTCCAGATTCCTCCCCCCCCCCCCCCCCCCCCGCCCTCTAAGCATAGTCAAAGACAAGCCAGAGAATGCCACTCAGCAAGACACCTGGGAAATCTTTGACAGGGCTTATTTGTCCATTCTATTGCCAGGTATAGGGTATGGTTGGAAAGTCAACAGCCATTGAGGGCCATGAGACTGCGGTCATGTGATAAGCATTGAGAAGCAGAAACCCAACAGAGCCCAGGTCACCAATAGTATCCTGAAGCCCATGTGTGAGCACCAGACAGCCCCCCACACCCATCCCCCATTCCCTGCAACCTTTCTCTACACCCACCTCTGCACTGAAGGAGATCACTGTGCTCAGAGCTCCAATAAGAAATAAGCAAGAAGTAGATGTCAAGGCACCAGGCAGACAGATGACATTCTGGGAAAAAAAAAAAAAACAGGAAAGAAGAATGACTGTGAATTCTATACCACAAATCCATTTCCCCAATCTTTCATCAGAAGAACCCAATTTCCATGGAATGATAAAAATCTTAGGCCAGGGACATCTCTGAAACATGGGGGTAAGTATAAGAAACAGAGAAAGGGGTAATGAACAGTCAGTATCAGTACATAGAGGATAACATAGTAATTAGATTAAGTTCCAGTAGGCCAGCTGAACAAAGGTTAAGGGGACACTCTCCTAAAACATTATTGTCTTAGTTTCATCGCTGTGAAGAGACACCATGACCATGGCAACTCTTATAAATGAAAGCATTTAATTAGGGTTGGCTTACAGTTTCAGAGGTTCAGTCCATTACTGTTATTGAGGGAGGTATGGCAGTATGCAGGCAGACACGGTGCTGGAGAAGCAATTGAGCGTTCTACATTTTGAACCAAAGGCATCAGAAGGAGACTTTCACACAGGGCATAGCCTGAGCATAGAAAACCTCAAAGCCTGCCTCCACAGTGGCACGTTTCCTCCAACAAAGTCACACCTACTCCAACAAGGCCACACCTCCCATTAGTGCCAGGCATTCAAACACATGAGTCCGTGGGGGCCATACCTATGCAAACCAACACGGTTGTCATGCACTAGAATCCTGGGAATTTCCACCTTGCTTCTCTGCTGTAATCAGCATGTTGCCTCATGGTCTGATGTGATTGCTTAGTTCCAGACACTACACTCAATATCCGTGTACTAGGAAGAATGAAAACAAGCAGAAAGACACAAAAGGCTTATGGCAGGTCTTTTGCTGTTTTATTGGCCAGATCCCAGCTAGAGAACACATTCCGACTTTAAGGAAGGCTCATGATTCTGAATTTGGCTAAAGGTCCGAATATCATTAGAGATGAAAGACAGAGTAGACACTGGCCTAAGGTACACAGCGTCTCAGCACAGAGAGACATTGCAAAGGAGGCTGCAATCCTCTGTAGGTCTTCCCATCCTGAGGTAAGCTCTATTTCCTCATCTCTTAATCAGAGATGTACTGTGATTTCCTTTGACTCCAGGATGCAGTGGGAATGGTAAGGGGTCTGGGACCAAGGAAACTGAAATGTCTCTACTCCTGTTTTCTTCCAAAACTGTTATGCAAGCCTGAGCTAACTACAGAGAATGAGGGAGCAGGGAAGAAAACCCCAAGACTCTCCAGCCAACAGCTACACAACCAAGAACCATCCAGGCCCAACCAGCCTCCTGCCAATCGACTAGTCAACTGCAGAAATGGAGGTACTTTCAATTTCTGATGTGATTTCCTCAAGCTGCAGCTTCCCTGCACATCAATAGACAAGTGACACAGCTGGGGATGGCAGATGAGAACTCAGGGACTGTCTGGGACTGTCTGGGGGAGGATTCTGGAGGCCAGTGCCAAGATTGTTCTTGAACATGCCCTTACTGATGTTTACGAAGTGCATTAGTTCCCAAATAAGAGCCTCTTCCCAAAGCAGAATCCTTCCCAGAATGTTCTAGTCTGAACAGTTCGAGAAGAGGGTTCAGAGTCCCAGGAATTGTATGACCTGCAGCAAACCTCTCCTCTTTTGCCTTGAGATTTGTGGACTCCATTGTTAAGGCCCTAAAAGAGTAGGTGAGGCCAGTCGGCAAATAGCAGGCCAAAGGTGACCCAGATATGTGGACTGGACACACTCTAGCCTTGGCCACACACATTCACTCAAGTGATAGGAGTCAAGCTATCTTGGGCACTATCAGGATCCTGAAGGGCTCCTGTGCACTGCATATAATGCGGTGTTCAACGGCACATACTGCCTCTTCACTTCCTGACTCATCTTCTCCCAAGGAACTACATTTCCCAGATTCCCTTGCAGCTAGTTTCCTGTAGGTTTGGCCAATAGGAGGCACTGGTGGGAAGCAGGAAAATGAGAGGAAAGAGAAGGCACCTGTGGGCTTCTGGAGCTGCCTCCTGGAGCTGCAATGCTTCTAGGGATATTCCTGCAGCCTGGCTGGACTGCAGCCCCCAGGTTTCTGAGTGGTTATACCAGGTATGCAGGCCAGGATGAGGTCTCCTGGGCTACCGTCCGCAAGATACAACCAGCTCTCTTCTTTTAGTTACTATTCAGTTTTGAGCCTTGTTATCCGGTTCCTTGTGTTATATTGACATATCCAGAACAGTTTCGGAGTTCCTGCCTGACCACTGACAGGGGATGGCAAACATCTGGAGAACTTCTAACTTATCCTGTGAATCCTTCAATTAACTGTAGCCCAGGCCACCAGCGTGCCAAGCACCCCAGGCACCCCAGCTACCTCACCTTCACATCCATCATCAGATCCAGATGGGAACTTAAGTTTCTTCTCTTTTGGACTCTTTCCAACTTCTCCTCAGGTTCAGGCACACCCCTCAGCTTAGGATGTTCTCACGTGTTGGTCTTTTCCAACCAACTCCATCCCTGTCATCCCTATTTTTCTTTAGGGAAGTGACAGATGGATGAATGAGCATACGGTGTCACAGGGTGTCACTCTCTTCCTTGGGGTGACTTGTTTCTTCATTGACACTTTACCTGGGTCACCACATACAGCTGCCCAGCCTGTCACTGCACCACTGAGGTGTTGACCATGCTATCAGGCTCTCCTGTTTGGAACTGAGTGGCTACATTTAGCCTGGGAGCCCCGCCTTTTAAAAGCACAGTGGTTAAATGTGAGGAGTACATTGGTAGACAGAGCTCGCTGTGAAACATCAGGATCCGAGAGACCATTGACAAGACTCTCTGAATCCCTTTCCTCTCTTGAAAACTCACCATACGTTTGTTTGTTTGAAGCAAAATACTTTTCAACACCTGGGCTTTCAGAGCTTTAATTCAGCATCTGGATTTCCAGCAGGGGGTAGGGGGATGACAATAGTGACCGTGGGTATGGCAGGTGGCATCCTAAGGTCTGTTGGGTCTCTCTGTTCTCTCCCCAGATGGGGTTCCCCTGGCTTCAGCTCCAGTGCTGGCTCCTTGAGATGCCAGGTGGAATCCCAACGTTTTTCCTGGCAAGTGCAGCCTGGGAGCAGACGCTTTGCGCCTTGTTCCTGGCGGGAGAGAATGATTCTTGATTCCCCTTCCAGAAGCCTCCATCCCTTCCCCGTGTACACACTGTGTCAGCCTGTCCCGAGCTGTCGAAAATAAACAGTGTCATTATCCCTCTGTTGAGGGCTGCACACCCTATTCATGCCACTTAAGACACCAGATAAACGGCTTCTTCGTTCCATAATGAAAGGAATATTTCATTTTGCAGAGCTGAGGCGCCATTTATGGCGCATAAGAAAACATTTATCTTGTGTTTTGGTGATAAACTGATCTGGAAGTTGGTTCTATAGGAAGTGGCTGGGGTGTGATTCAGTGTTCTCTGAAGCTGGTGTGGGTAGGAAAAGAGGAGAGTGGGGCGTAAATTATGGGGAGACATGAGGCCCCCAGACACCCTTTTCACTTACTGAGTTAACTTGTTGGAGACAATCCTATTGGGTGCCTGTCATTGTTATTCCCGGTTCACAGCTGGGGAAACTGAGGCAAGGAAAGGCTTTGGAACTTTCCCCAGATGTAGGGCCAACATCTGGTAGAGTTTTATATTAAAAACACATGCAGTCTACCTCTAGAACTCACTTTCTTAAAGACCACCAGAGAATTGTTCTTACTCTCAGAAAAGTCTAGAACACAGAATATACCAAGAGGAGGTGAAGGGGGGGGTGTAGTTTATAAAAAACCAGGGATCATCCTCGATCTTGGCACCTGTTCTGATTTGTTACAAAGACTGTGGGTCTCCAGAGAAAGGACATGAGGGCCTTGCCACAGGGTCCCTTTAGCAACATGGGACGACACCTGCAGTTCTGGCTTCTGCTGTTCTAGACTGTCATTTTGTCCCTGCACAGGGCTTTGCTAGCTGCCCCCTACTTGTGACCTTTATTGGGGGGACTGGAGGAACAGAAATGCAAACCTAAACCTGTCCTTCCCAAGGCTTCCCTGCAGTTTCTGCTCATTCCTCTCCTTTCTGCCCGCTCCTGCCAGCAGCCAGACCTCACCTGCCCTGTCCAGAAACAAGCGCTATTCCCAGGAAGAACCAGAAATGGCTTGGATGGACATTTAGTGATATCTCATTCCTGCCAAAAACAGACAAGCAGAGAAATGTTGTAAAATCACAATAACGTGCCCTTCCTTATTAAACCCCGGGCCTGCCATCTGCTGCAGAGACAGAATAACAAGACAAACAAAACAAAATAATACCCAAAGAGGCAAAAGCAACACACACACACACACACACACACACACACACACACACACACACACGCACACAACAGACAGACATGCAAACAGACACACAGACAGACAGATGCAGTAATAGCATGGAACTCATGCAGTTCATTTTTCTGACTGCTCCCATGGAGCTAGCCAGAGCTCAACAGCTTCCTGTGTTAAACCAGTCCCTCCTCTTCTCTAGGCCCTTAGATAGTAATGAAGTTTCCTGAGCTGATGATGGCTTGCGTGTTGTGCTGGTTGTTGTTTGTTGTTGTTGTTTGTTTGTTTGTGCCAACTTGACACAAGCTAGAGTCATCAGGGAAGAGGGAACCTCAGCTGAGAAAATGCCTCTAGAAGGATAGTCTATCGGCAATGTGAGGCGTCTTATAATTGCTGTGGGAGGGCTGGGCTCCTTGTGGGTGGTGCCACCCCTGCATAGGTAGTCCTGAGTTGTATAAGAAGAGCAAGCTGAAGGAGGGAGGAAGGAAGAGCAAGCCTGTAAGCAGCATCCCACCATCCCACCTTTCTTGCCTTGACATCTTGAATGGACAGTTGAGACATGTAAGCCAAATAAACCCTTTCCCCCTAGGTTGCTTTGAGTCACTGTTTTATCAGAGTAATAGAAAGCAAGCTAGAACATGTGTCTGTGGAGAGCAGAGAACTCTGTGTGTGTGTGTGTGTGTGTGTGTGTGTGTGTGTGCGTGTGTGTGTGTGTGTGTGTGTATACCAGTATGCACAGCAGTGGTCAGTTCAGGGTGTTCTCCTCACTTGCTTTGCATGTTATGTTTTGAGGCAGGCTCTTTCTGAATCTGAAGTTCTTGTTCAGCTAGACTGGCTGAGCAGCAAGTCCCAAGGATCCCCCTGTCTCCACCTTTCCAGTGCTGGGATGGGAACTCAGCACCTCAAGCTTACATAACAGGTACTTCACCAGACTGAGCCATCTCCCTGGCAAGGACCATCCGTAGCATCCTGATCAAACCGGAGACAAGGCAGCCAGGACTCAATCTCCTCTCACTACCGTAACAGATTATCCTCGATCTGGCGACTCCCAGCAACACAAATTTCTCCTGCTCAGCCCTGGTGGTCAGAATCTTGAAATGAGTCTCATTTGACAAAAGCCAAGGTATCACCAGACTGCTTCCTTCTGTAGGATAGAGCTCGGAGAAGACCATTCTTTGCCTATTCTAGCTACCAAGGTTGCCAGAGTTCTTTAGCTCAGGGCTACAACATTTCTGCCTTTGTCTACAGAGCTGCCTCCTTCTCTCCAGCAGCCAATCCTCCGCCCTTTGTTCTGTAAGGTAACATTCGCTGTTTTGGGGGGACCAGGATGTGGATAACCTCTGGGATTCTTAGTCATCCTATGTCAGGGAAAGACGGAGGCATATTGAAGGAGTTGGGTGCTTCTATGTAGGAAGGCAGGAAATCTCAGCACAGCTTATCCAAAAGGGCATCACTCCCTAAGTCTCTTAGTGGAGACAAGCAGAGAAAACAAAGCCCCTGGCCAGAGAGGACAGACAGCTATGGGTTTGCCCTCCTCCTCTGCCAGTCCATCCACCTACCTTGCCCATATCAGCCATCCACCATTCTCCCAGTCATATGAATACTTGCTAAATGCTAGTTCAGCCCTAGAAGAGGCAGGGAGGTGTTCAGAGGCAGTTAAAGACCTACCTTTACATCACTTCCTGTTTGACTTTGATTGAATTCTTTTGTTCGTTTGTTTTGTCTTCTTCTGTTGAAATAGGGTCTCAGGTAACCCAGGCCACTTTGAATTCACTGTGTAGCCAAGGAGGATTTTGAGCTTCTGATCCTCCTGCCTCAACCCACCACCTGAGTACAGAGATTACGGATGTATCTGTACACAATGGTGTGAGTGTACACCATTGCCCACTTAGTATAGTGCTGACTCAGGCCCCTATGCATGCTAGGTTGGACTCCACCTGCCACGCCCCAACCCCAGGCCTCATGCACTTGTCTTGAAGGTCTACCAATGGAAGGCAGTTGTTCTTTGAGGAGGAAAGATGGTCAGGCTGTAAAAGAATGGTGTGGTCCCAAAAGAGAAGGAGGGGAGCAGAGGGACTTTACCTCTGAGCAAGGGAGACCAGCAGAGCCTTCCTGGTTAAGGATGGGAAACTGGCCAGGACTCTCTCTCCCCTGCTCCTTCCCAACACTGCCACTCACCCATCAGAGATGGTAAGGCTAGTGGACTTTGAAAGACAAATGACCAAAAGCCACAGTGTGATTTTACAGCTGTCTCCCCAAACACTCTGAGAAACAGGAATTAAAACAGTAGAACTGGTTGAAATAACTATATTTTTTTACCAACCATGAAACCCGTTTCTTTGCAATTTGATACTTTGGGAATCAATGTATCTTCCAACTAATAATATGTCACGACATAATTAGTGCGGCTTTTCCCCCATGAAACATGAAATAATGGGGTGACATCAATGAGACACAATACAAAGTGAATATGGCCGGAACACTTTTATAAGTTAAGTCCTCCTTTCTCCATTGAGAAGTTTCAATGTGGAATTTAAGTGTCTAGGTTCATATTAACATAGTGGGAGTTAAATGTTCTAGTTCCTGCTTGGGAAAGAGATGTCCAGCATATCAAATTTCAGATTAAAAAAAAAAAAAAAAAGCTAAGCCGGGTGGTGGTGGCGCACGCCTTTAATCCCAGCACTTGGGAGGCAGAGGCAGGCGGATTTCTGAGTTGGAGGCCAGCCTGGTCTACAGAGTGAGTTCCAGGACAGCCAGGGCTACACAGAAAAACCCTGTCTTGAAAACAAACAAACAAACAAACAAACAAAAAACAACAACAACAACAAAAGCTAAATAATGGTATTTAATGAACAACGGTAACAGCAAATGGCTAGGACATGAGTTTTCATAGTCGGCAGCCAAACAGCTTTGACCTAGCTCCTCAGTCTAGGACTAGTAAGGGGTCACTAATCCACTCTTCTCTCTCTCTCTCTCTCTCTCTCTCTCTCTCTCTCTCTCTCTCTCTCTCTCTCCTAAACAGGAACAAGTTCCTAAGCCCCAGTGGCCTCCTTTCTGGGTCCCAGTCCTTCTCTGAAAGTCAAGAAGGATGCCCATGTCAACCCTGCAGGAATAGCTTAGCAATGCCAGGTCTGATAGGTAGGCCTGTGTGATGTCCAGCATTTCAGCAGCGTGACTCTTACAACCCGTACCTCACTCTTCAGGGAACTTCCGTCCTGTCTCTGCTTATGTCCCTCAAGGCTGAAGTTAGGTCTTTGACTCTATGAATACTTCCTCCCTCATCAAGAGCTAAGCAAATCTTTAACATGTTTTCATATGATTGGGGAATAAGGAATGGAGCCTGGTCTACATAGCAAGTACCAGGACAACCAGGGCTACACAGAGAGACCCTGTCACAAAACAAAACAAGACAAAAAAAAATCAAAAGAATGACAAGAGAATTCCCAATAAATACATGTATGGATGCATTCATGCATGAAGAGATGGACGCACGGGTTGATGGATGCATGCACAAATGCATGAATGGGTGCACAGAGGGGCACGTGAACAAACTCCTGAATGGGTAGATGAATAGACACACAAACGGCATGCATATGCATAGATGCATGGATGGATGCTTGGAACTCTTTAGAAGTCTTTTGCTCCTGAATCATCAAAACAGGCTAAAACAGAATTCCCCTGTATCTGCTGTTTGAAGTCACTGAGGTAGGGTTAGATTTAGAAAACTCCAGCCAGTTTAATCCAATATCACAAATGAGTAAAAATGACAAACTTATCCCAAAGTCCAGAAATCCAGATGGGCGTCTGCTTCTGGCCAAACACGCATGATATATTCTTCTTAATAAAGCCAGGCTCGTGTCCTCAAATTATCCAAGGAATACATTTGCCCACCCACAGCGGTGGGGGAAGCGATTACTTATTAATAAGGCAATAGCTAAATCTAATTATATCCCCATCAGAGGCAGCTGGTAATAAAACCCGGCTGGTCTTCCAGAGCTTGGTGACCTCGATGACCTCAAATCAAAGTTTAAACCATCCTTCAGCTTTCCATACACCCCCAGCACACCTCCCAATTATGAGCACCCTGGTGCCTCTGTCTGCCAGGGGTCAGAGGTCGCTGCATGCACTAGATGACTGGGAGCTAGAATGGGACTTTAGAAATCTCATTATCCTGTTAACCATACATTTATCTGACAAGATAAAAGAGACTAGGTGACCAAGCTATCATTAAAGATTAATAGAAAGTATAAAAGATTCAGCTGCAACGAGCATCTGCTGTTTAGGGCTTGTGATCGGCCTGACAGGGTTATTAATCAGGGAGCCAAAAAGATTTAAGTCTTTGCTCTTGATATTTTTCTATTTTTATTTTCAGGGATTTTTTTTTTTCCTTCCTTGTGTCTTAAGTCATTATCTTGTCTCCTACCACCTCAAACTGGAGGTCAGAGGAAGCTGCTATTAACTGGTTCTTCTGGGTTGGTTTTTTTTTTTTTTTTTTTTTTTTATCACAACCCACTGGGCCAATTATAAAATTGCCAGGACTCAGAAGGATGCTGGTGAACTGGGATTCAAGCTGCTTCCCAGAGCTGTGCCCCCCTTCCTCCAGTGCCAGGCCTGTTTGTTGGCAGGGAAAATCGATCTGTTTTTAATTTAATTCAGTCCTGGAAGGCACACCCAAGCCCCAAGACGCCCTCTCCTCATTCGCGATGCCATTTCAATTTTACATGAAAAGATTTTCCAGCCCACGCCTACGGAGGCATCAGAGGGCAGGATCCTCCTCCTCATCTTTTTTTAAGGCGTGGGGAATCTTTTTTATTCTTTCTGATACTATCTCTTAGTGCCCACCCACCCCTACTGCCCTGCATCTCCCCCGAATCCTCCTCCGTTTTGATCAT